>JAPYZP010002025.1:0-33258 GCA_030522985.1 Torymus sinensis
ATTCATTATTTACATCTGAAATCGAAAATCTAAACGTAATTTATCTAACCGACAGTTTGGTGCTACTTGGATGGGTGACAGCGTTTTTTTCTGCGACTTCCTCGTGTGATCAGTTATTAGGTGTTGAATTGCTTTCTGATCAATTGAGAGGGAGGTGTGGATAAATACAGTTTCGGCATCTAAGCCTACGGAATGTCACCTAGACATCCAAACTGGCATAACCCTGAGTGAATGTGGGATGGATGAGATAGGTATGGAACAAACAGTTTATAGAAAGAGAGGTCCTCAGGATAAATGTATAGGTTATTATGTAATAATAAGTAAAGGAAATAAAGATGTGGGAGGATACGCCCTAAGCCAATAAGCTGCGTGGAAACCACCAATTTTTCAAAATATATATTTTTTCAACATTTTTTACTTACCGAAAAAGCTCTTCAAGAAATACTAGTTTTTTTTTTAAATTTTTTTTTATATTTATTGTAGTTTCAATTAAGTATACCGAAGTTCTATCATAAAAATAAGACACTGGTCATACCAATATCTATCAGTAATAGAATGAAAGAGTTTCATATCTTATGAGTTAAATCATTTGCTAAAAATTTTTATTTATTTTTGTTGTTGTTGTATGAAATAAAGTTCCAAACTTTTGCTATCTATTTTTGTAGAAAATATGTTGCATTTACGATTAGAGTCTAACAATAATCCAAAAATACCCTTTATATGTCGTATTATTTATGTACATATTTGAATGGATAAAGAAACTATATTACAAAGTACAGAATGTTACCTTATAGGCATTATGTAAATGTCAGAACCTTCATTATATTATAAGCATCGCTAAAGATGTGTAATACAGTATGATGGAGATGGAGCACTCAAGTATTATTTTAGTTAATCGCAGGGACGACAAAAGCCATCACCTTTCGATCGTTTAAGGGGGTCTTAGAGGTATAAACCTTCCAGGCCAAATAACCTAAAAAATATCTAAAAAAAAAATTTATAAATAGTAATAACATACTAAAATTAGTTATTTCTGATAAAATCGTCCAAGACATGCTTTCTAGACCTAATTTACTCAGAGATATCAATTCTAAGAATTTGTCTTTGGTACAACTTTCTGAGGCCAATATTTTATGGATTAAAAGTGATTTTTCAATTAAAAAAATGTCTTAACCAACAAATTTTAATATTTCCAACTCTTAGATCCGTAACTGCATGAATTTCAAGTAGTTTAGGACCTATCCCATGAAAATCCATGAAATATTTGCTTCCAAAAGTTGTACCAAAGCCAAAATCTTAGAATTGCAATATCACTGAGTAAAATAGGTCTTGGTCGATTTTATCAGAAATAATGCCTACTTTCAGTATATATTAAGTACTTATATATAAATAATTTTATTTTCTCGAAGGCTTATACCTCCATGACCCCTTAATTTCACTGCAAGATTGTGTAGAATTTTCTCACTATTCTACAAACGACTGTTTTCTTGTGCAAAACTCTAATCAGCCTAGTCAGTGGTAATTGAATCATACTCAGCGCCACCTACTGTAAACACGGAATGATGTCTACTATAATTCTATTGTAGTCAGAATAATTTATCCGAATGCAAGGGACGCTCATTTTGCCTATACATGCTATAATGTATTCTACAGAATCTTGTAAAATTATTAATTCACATATATTTAACATCATTTTGACCCATTTTGTATTCTTGTGATTATTACAATGCTGCTATACCACAAAAATTAGTACTCACAATATAAACATCGATTATAACTATGTATTTGAAATATATTACTAATTGTTATTCATTAAACAATATTAGTAAAAAGAAAACAAAAAAGTTTTTATGAAAATAAAAAACTAACAGTTGAAAAGAAAGGCATTCAGAATATGAAATGAGAAAAGGCAAGTATAAAAATGAAGAACAGCTTGTAACAAAACAAAAGAACAAAGAGAGTTTCCGCGCAAGGCATAACTTTTGGGCACCCGCGACGTTACTAAAATTTTCACACTTGTTTGCGCGAGTTCCATTACAACTTGTACGACTCATAATAACGATGACAATTTCGAGAATATATATATACATACCACCAACGGGTTTCAAAATGTAAATAGATAATCATGCGTAAAGATTCTATCATTATTCTCAAGGTAAGGTAAGCAAAAGAATTAGATAGTTTTTTAAGGTTTCGACGAGCAATACCACCCTTCATCAGAAACTGAAAATTCTTTATTTCAACAAAGTCGTCTTAGGCGAATATAGTATATGAATTATGTTAAACGAATAAAACAAGATCACCAATCGATCCTCCCTCGTATCAATCGGGGTAGGAAGAGTAACGTTTATTCGATCTTGATGTTTATTAACAACTCAGTACTATTATATTTTTCAAGTAAACTTCTGGCTCACTTATTATACAGATTAAAGGCCTTGGACTTTTTGCTTATGTTATTTCATTTTATTCAAATTATTTGTTAGTATTTCGCTGTTTGTATAGTGAATGTGTCTAGTAAATGTTAGTTTCTGCTAAAGGTGACATTGGTCGACAAAACGTTAAAGAAAAACTGTAATTTTTAACTCTAACTTCATTATTTTTCAATCCCTTACATGAACATCTTTGTGTAGGCACCATTTGTGTAATATTACTTTGATGAACAATAGTGTATTACCTTTTGAAATAATATTTGTAAGCACCATGTATTTCAGTAATATAGTCTGTATTAAAATTTGGAGATAACAAACATTAGTTACAGGGAAAGTTAACTGTGACGTGACTCAATTCTGACAAACCACATGACGATTTTCATCGTAAATGCCCTGAAAAGAGGAGTAAATAAAAACTCCCGAAACGTTGGCAAACAAACGAAAATAACATATTAATTTTGTTCATCAGCGTCAGAACTTGGAAACGAATCGAATTCGTTCTGAAAAGTTCTCCCTTTAACAACCAAAAAAACTGTAGTTTGATTAAACGTTCGTTTTGAAATACCGTTATTGGAATTGGCCTTCGAAAAGACTTTTCTTCATTAATGATGTATATTTAATTTCCTTTTAATTCAAGGATTGTCTACAACCTCTACAACGTCAAAATTCCCAAATAACCGAAGTATATGTACTATCTTGCTCTACAGGTTTCCAATAAAAATATTTAATTAGAACAAAACTGAAATTCACCCTTCTTTAAAAGTATCCGTAAGATTTAATACTCCTTAAACTCAATTTTCCAATAATATTTTTTTTAATTTTGCAAAAAATAATATGAAAAATTCTTTAATATACAAAGTTACATTAGTAAACTTTACCTTTGAATTAGGGATTAAAATTATCGATGAACTTTTACTCCGAAGATAAGGCAGTTAAAAAAAAACCGTAGTTTGCAGAACAATTGTGCCGACATACATGTCGCAGTTTAATTACACTCCATTATTCATGATTGTCCCATTGAAACTCAGTGTTCATTTTGTAAAGCGATGACGAGTAGAAGCGAACAGTGACGTTCATGTTTGATTACATTATGAATACGTGGAATACATTAATGTAACCAGAATAAGATGGGAATTATCAGGTGAATATCAATATCCCTTGTTTTGCCATCTTGCACTCTTCTATTACAAGATATAAAAATGCTTATATTGTGCACTGTGCAAGAAATGAAGTTACATTTACATCAACGATTTTCCAACTAAAATTGTCAGACGAGAAAGGAAGATTAAAGTAATATCGACACATTTTACAATGGAAATCGACCACTTACTCGATCAATAAATGTTCGTGGCTCGGTACATTCGAGGTGTGCAAACGTCCTTTTTCACCCGCTAATGATCGCTCGATTAGCACACCTAGGTCTGGCGCTCAAAAAAAAGGAACAAATGTAGGTCATACAAGCGAAGCAGAGATGATAAATCTCTTGTCGCGGCGCCGATCTTTGCGCGCAAGGGAGAAAAAGAGCGAGAGAAGCTGCCACGAGCCCCTCATCTCTCAGGAGTGCACTAACTTTCCTTCGAGAGAAAGAATAACAGGTGAGAGATCCCCGTCGGTCGTCGCTTGCTTTTTTGAAGCCATTACGTTCCACGACCGCGGCCGCGACCGCCATAACCTAAAAGAAGCTGCACAACAATGGCCGCACGCGAGAGGCTGCTGTTGTTGCGGTAAGCGAGCGTAAAGGGGTTATATCGAGCAAAAGGATAACACGAAATAAGATGAAAGGAGGAGATGTAGTGATGGAAAGAATGAGAAATGTAGAATAAGGTGGAAGCGTGGAATAATAACGGAAAAGGGGGGGAGGGAGAGAGAGAGAGAGAGAGAGAGAGAGAGAGAGAGAGAGAGAGAGAGAGAGAGAGAGAGGGAGAGAATGTATAGATAGATATTTTTATCGGAATGCAGGGTCTCAGACCTCATTGGAGGCAGCGAAACAAATCGCACCTATAACAATGGAAGGAAATAGAAGAACGGCTCAGAAGAGAAAAGGCGAGAGTGTAGCACGGAAGAAAAGTAGTCCGTCGGTGGCGTTTCTTACTGTAGGTGCAGATATATACCGTGAGAACGTTATTTTAAAATATAGTCGAGTGTATGACTTCTGTGTAGGCATGGCCCAGTATTTCACTCCAAATAGAAAAATGAACTTCTGCAACAGGAAACTAATTTTAAGAAAATTCATAAGAGTGACGTTTGGCACGTCTACATAGAGGCAAATCCTTTACAATACATCTGTAAATAATCTGATTACATGAAGAAAAACAAAATCAGTAGAACGAGGTCGAGTTGGGTCAGACGTATTTAATATAAAGAAAATATTAACGGTAAATTGGTGGGACTATACTTCTAGAAAAGAAATAGCATCTAAATCATCAGAAATAAATAATCAACAGATGGGGGAGGGGGGAGGGGTATGGAATAGCGAGCAGTACAGGGAATGAAAGGGGAAACGGTCACAAATTATCGCAGCCAGCAAATCACCCGGCAGCGCAAACACCGGTCAATGTACTCGATCGATGACACGGTCCCAGGTGGCTCATCCAGCCACCGATTGGAAAACAATGAATCGGCGCGCAGCCTTCTGTAGTACCGCCGAGAACTGCAACGCTGAAAAAAACCTATCGCTCGCGCGTGGCCCGCTCTCATGAATAAATAGTGAGAAACGTGCTCTGCAAGATCCGCCCGGAGTTTATGGTTCCGTGCGCTGCGGCGATTGTCTTCGCGAGCCCGATGATACGATAAATCATTGCTCTCGTTCTTTCTTCACGTGCCCTCGCGAACGTGAAGAGAGATCTTATAAGTATCGTGGGCACCAACGGCGTAAACAAAAGTAATAAAGCAGCGACGGGGCGATGAATCGCCGAAGGATTTTCACTAGATTATTTTTATTGCGATGGATATACAACGCTTGTGGGCGAGACATTATTCCCGAGGAAATAAGGTCGTCAACGAGGAAGCCGCTTAAGACGGGATTATTCATCAAAGCTATATAAAAAGAGTGGGATTTAAGAGCTCGAAGAGTTGCAGTTGGTTGAGCCATTTGTTTAGAAAAGTAAATGAGAAGGATTATCGGGTTTATCAAAAAAGGAGTTACGTAATGAATAGTCGTCATTAAATAAATTCATAATAAATAACTATGAATTTTTGGATCTACTCAATTGAGTTTCTTGTTTTAGGATAAATAAGTAAAGAAGGGCTGGTTTTCTAAAATTTTAACCTCAGTTTGTTGGAGGTTCCTAGAACTTTTCGCGATTTAAACATTTTTAATTTTCATATTTTGACAAACTGTAATGGACAGCGTCGGTATTGTTATATGTCTTACTGTAACTTAATACGTAAAGAAATGTAGACGTATAGAATTCATTCAATTTTATAGTTAAATTAACTTCTAAACGTTTATTTAGTAAAACGCCAACTTCGGTCCCTTTGTATATATATAATCAAACGTACTTACTTTACTCAACAAGTTTTTCAAACCAAATCAAAATCAAAGAAATCGCGTTTCCTGCAATACCGAAACTGTGGATTTTGTTTAAATAGATAATATCTAAATATTTACTTAGAAAAACTAGAATTTGAGATCCTCCGTTTAAATAAATACCATCCGTAGAATTTTTTTTAAGCGATTCTATTGGTATTCTGATTAGATGCGTGTATTAAAAATAATTGGACCAGTATTCTACAATCCGTCGATGTCTTCTTTTATATATAAATCTAGTCAAACATTTTGACGGACTTTGAGTACTAAGAAGTGATTCAGATATTTCAATCTCAAGCGAGTAGATCGATCAACTTTGAGTAGTTTAGTTTTGTTAGAATAGTTCGACTTTGTACGAATAGTTCGTATTAGCCAGGAATATAATTAATTAAGAGTGTTATAAAAGTACTATACTTTACCACTAACCCTGTTTTATCGGCGGAACGTGTCAAAATAATTAAATAACTAAAAGAATAACGATTGACGTCTTTAATTAATTTAATTGCCCTGCGTAATCCTGTAATATATCGTTCTACAAAGTTTTGAGGCAAAAAAACGATGACACCTTTATTTATTCTTGGAATGAAAATTGGTTAATTTTCGTTAATTTTTGTCCAAGAATAAACAAAGGTGTCGTCGTTTTTTTGCCTCAAAACTTTACAGAATGATGTATTATAGGATTACGCACGGCAACTGAATTTGTTCAAGGCGTACATCGCTTATCTTGTATTATATGAATTACTTTTATGAGTTACACCGATAAAACAGTGTTAGTATAGTGCGATACCCCCTTAATAAATAAACAAGGATAAAGTGAGTAATATAAAAGCACACTGTATTTGATTCAATTTACAATCACTTAAAGCACATAAACTTGCATTAGCAACTCATGTAATCGAGTTTGTAAAAAAATTGTTCGACACTCTTCAAACACGTCGAGTTGAATATATTTATACAGTCGTATTTACTCGTAATGATCATCATATTGCAATTGTATTTCTTGTTTTTTTTCTTATTTTACATATTCAGATTGATATCCATTCGTAACAACTTGTCATGCGTGTAATGCTGACGTCACGGTTGGAGTACGGTTGCACTTGAGATAGGAAGACGACTTGCCAAAAAAAACGCGCGTAATAGGCACAGTCATGCGTTTTTTGCGAGCCCTTCTCCATTTATTATTAATATTTGCCAGTCGAATTATATAGAAATACAATAAATCTCATTTAAAAAATTGTTATACTTAAATTACGCGATTCCATCCTTATTACATTATGTAATCACATAGTACTGATTTTTGTAAAAGCTTAGTATTTGTGGTTTTGGCGGAAGTGTGTCCATGAATTCGTTGGAAATAATATAAAGCATGCGCATTGAAGAGTTATTTTAATTGTTAAAATAAGTTTGAAGTACTTCATTTGCATTGAAATTATTTTGAAAATGATGAAGTCTCGTCGCAATGTGGGACAATGATTTTACATGTAGTCCAAAAAGTTATGTTCAGCTGAAAATATTCTTAATTATTCTTCTTTTTCTCAATTATATGACAATCAGTAACTCCAGATACTAGCGCTCATCCCGTAAATCTAATAAAACAAAAAAGAAAACTCGCTTGGCGAGAAAGGAGTGCATGTCGAGGTCGCGGTATCCTGAAAATTGAATTCCAAACAAGAGCCGGTAAAAAAAGTGCCCGGGGGCGGAGATCGCAGTGCAGAAAAAAAAACCTCACCACGGCTGACGCAACAAACGTCCTGCACTCGAACACAGAACGCCGCGACGGAGCTCTAAAAGCACCGGCAAAGTGGAACTCCCGTGTGCGGCCGGCAGAATATCCGAGCTTAAACTGTACAAGCGCGCTAAGATTTCCCATGTGTAGCTCGCTGGACGGGTTTTCCGGAATTTTCGCTGCTACCACTACTATCAAAGGTTCGGACTGTGTGCGTGTGTGTGTGTATGTGTCAGCAAGAGAGAGCAGCAGAAGCCGACGAACCTTATCCGCTGTTACTTATTTTCTCGCTGCTCCTATTTTCGCTCGCGCGGGGTGAATCTATCGGTCAGTGGTCCGTTACGTAAGCCGGCCGGAAAGGGGACGGGAGAGGGGAGGGGGCAACGCTAGAGATCGAACCAACCTGGCCCTTAACGCGGATTTCACGGAATTAGAGAAAAGGCTACGGGATTTCGACGCGGATTGACCAATGCGTCCAAGAGAGCAAAAGGAAAATGAAGCGCTGATTGAAGGGGGAGATTTGTACATCATATCTTTATTCTAAAGATGTAAAAAAACAATATTTTCGTTAGTGGAAAAAAAACAATTTGAGAAAAGGCTAGAAATGTTTGATAGAACATTTGGAATCAAAGTACATTATTTTTAGATAAAGTTCTTATACATGTGTGTATTATGTATAGACAAATCTCAGGATCTATCTGACTGATTTTCACCAGATAAGACATTTTTTTCATTTTTACTCACATATATAAACAGATATTTGAATAAAAAATACTCAAATGGATTATGTAAATATTTATAACTTGTTAAATTATCCAGATTGATTTTTATTCAGGACTCAGACCAATAATTAATTTAATATAATAATAAATTAAGTTTGAGGAAGCTAAGAACTCATAAAATGGTGGCAGATTTTTTAATATTAGTTAACTTTAAAGTCTCTTTCCTATTTATCTTCCATTTATCGCTTTTTCACTATAGTAATTATTGATCAAATTATGACATTTAAAAGTCTATTTTAAAATTCCAATTGCTTTAAAAGTTTGATTGTACATTTACTTGAAATGCAAGATGCGAATAGCTATTTGAATCTGTAATGAGATAAAAGACTCCTTTTTGTTAAATCTAAAGAGTACATCAACTTTATGTCTATAGAAAATACGTAGAGACTGACTATTTTTTAGCAAGTTAAATAGGCTTTGATTCAGAACGAATTTTGAAGATAGCGCTATAAATCTATTTTATTTTATATTGATAATATATTAAGGATATATATTTATTTATATTTATATTTATATTATACAAACATACTAAACTTGAGTTAAGAAATAAGACAATGATATTACAAACATCAGGTTAGACAAATATCTGTATCTAGAAATAGTTAATGAGCTAAAAATGGTCAGAAAAGCTATCTGATTTATCAGTATCGATGAAACATATTTGAACATTATTTGGCAAATTATCGATTACGAATTGGCATTTTATCGATTATGAATAAAATAACTTTAATATAAATATTTGGGTTTACTTTAATTAGTAATTGGATTTTACTTGAAAATGTATTCAAGCAGATTCTTGGGTGTATTATCAAAATATAAAAAGAAAAAACTAAGGAACAATTTTTATAAGAAACCTTGTAAACTATTTATTATGTTCGATAAATATACCTAAACGCTGACTATTGTCTATCTTACTTTATTTTCTTGTAATATGTCGAAAAATAATAAGAAGAAAAAGGTTTCATTTTTTGTCTATTTTGAGTAACATAAATATTAGAAACGCATAATTTCCAGTGATAAGCATTAAAATAAAATATGTTTTACTTACGATATATAAAAGAATTCAAACAATAGTTTATATGACTCACCTGAAACATAAAATAAAACATCAAATTAGATTTTGAAAGTGATTTAACAAGACTACAAAACACGAATTTCTAAATTTCTGTTATATTTTGATGTTTGGTATTTTGTTAACGGAATATTATAGTTCTGAGCAAACTTTTTCAAAATTGAAATATTTTATGTGAATACATTAATATTTATTGAACTAATAATAAAACCATCATTCTTTCAATAACTCAATATCTTATGGTCAATTACGGCATATCATCATCTTTTCGAATGTGCACTAGTCCTCTCGCGTGTCAGTCATTAATTTTCATTTGCGCGGGCCATATTTCTCACGCGCACATGTAACGCTGAGCCGCGTAGCTTTAGCTCAGTTTGCGGAATAAACCATCGGTCGGGGCTTTAAATTTTGCTCGTTGCGCTATACGAACTCGTCGTTTTTCATCTTTCTCGATTCATATGAAGGGTAATAAATTATTGATGTGAGTCAATTAAAAATTTTATTTGCCTAAATGTCTATTATTGTCACAAGATCTTCAAACATCAGTAGAAGATATTCAAAAATAAATATTGAATAACATTCTTTCGCACAAAAAATATCTAAGTAGATATTTTCTACGTATAATCCGAAATGTATTTCAACTAAGAACTTTTGGGATGTTATACAAAATTATGAATCCGGTTGAAAAACGTACATTTTTCTCTTGTTTGTGTATCGATTTTTCCAACATTTTCTTGCTATGTCATGGCGATTTCGATCAACTCGCCATAAAAAGGCTAGAGAAGGTTCGACAACTCGTTTCACAAATGGAAGAAAAATGGACGATTTCCGGCAGGGAAGTTACTTTTGTAATTTTCATTAAAATCATAAAAAATTTGTTAGTTACAATTTTAAAAAGTCCTTAAAGTTTATTTAATAATCATACTGAATGGATTAAGAAAATATTTATAAAACTCGTATAACAATAACGTAAATCAATTTAAAGTTTCTTTTATCTAATAAGTCTCACTACGGTTTTCTTACTTAATATTGCACTACACGTTCTCGTTGCAGGTTTTAGCCGTATTTAGAGCGGATAACTCAATTTGTGATTTCTCGTTTATTTTTCTTCGTTTCGAATTGCTCGTCAAATATTTACGTCATGCTTTGGTGCGTACGCATGTTTGATTACACTAGGTAACGCAGCTAACTGAAATGACATTAATTAAAGCCTTCATTTTTGTTTTCTTTATTTTGCAGTTAAATTAAAAACAAACAAATCATTCTCGTTACTTTATATCATAAAGACTGCATTCCCCCTCCGATATCATTTATTTAGTGATCGAGCTCATTCAGAAGATTTTTTCTACTAAAATAGAATAACAAAATTAAAAAAAAAAACAACGTATAAACAACTCGCACAAAATCTGGCCCCATTAATCTCCTCCATAAAAATTTTGCAGCAAGCAAGGGCGAAACTTGCAAAAGCTTAAGAAGCGTCGAGCCTGCGCGTGCAAGTGGCTTTTTCCTTGCTCGCGACAAAACGCCCGCGATAATAAACTCGCGCGCGTTCGTCAGCGCCGCGTTAGAGCTTTACGTCCTTTACCTATCTCTTTTTACACTTGCTCTGCTCACGGCACGCGTCCGTGTAGTCTTTGCTCCCTCCTTTTGCGTCCACGCGCCTGTAAAAGTATTATTAAACCGCGCCCATAAGCGCTTGCCCGCTGTGATTCCGAGGCGCTTGGAGCTTTACGCGCTTCTGCGTCATAAAGCACTAGCGCGCGTGAACTGCAAAGGCATCTCGGGTGGGTGGGGGGCGTGGGAAAAGGTTGCGCGGACGGAGAGGGAGGAAGAGAGTACGCGCCTTCACTTGATGCCGCGCGGCGGGATTCACCAACCTCTATCGAGTGATACGGAGAATAGTAAATGGAGGCATTGACAAGGGTGGGAAGGATAAATATTGAAATTTTAATTCAAATTTCGTAATTTTTTTTTTTTTTTTTTTTTTTTTTTTTAAAGTGCGCCAGAAAGGTTTTTTAATGCTGTTTGAATATTCATGCAATAAATTGCCGAGACAAAGTGAAAATAATGGGATTCTGCATTGCGATCTCTTTCCCCCATTTATACGCATAATCCTGTTATTGCTCCATTTTACTCGGTTTTGAATTGATTGAGAAAGTATATTTCACTATTCCATGTATTTTTTCATAAACATAAATAGTAGGAAAATCTTTTTACAAACTTGCAATTTTTTGAATGCTAGCAAACTTTATTCTGTTAATATATTACGGTAACTCTATACAATAATAAAAACGCTGTATAAAGCTAAATGTTAAATTATTATATACCTCCATTAACCTTATATCTAACATTTACTGCTATTAACATGTAGTACATTCAATAATTATCTCTACTACTCTAAAGATATTCAATTATGGATTAAATTAATTTTCGTATTGAGTGCTCATATTAAAGTCGTTTAAGAATATATTCAAAAAAGGGAAAAAAGTGTAAGGTTGCTGAAAAAAATTACTTGGTCTTCTGCCAATATTATAGCAACGTATTCTAAAAAGTCTTTTGTTGGTTCATGTCGACCAGAATTTTTACTTTCCTTACTTTTATTGTTCGAAATTTGAGTTATTGAAATAATGGAAAATGCAGATACGTTAACTGACAAAGGAAATAAAAAAAAAGAAGAATAAAACTTTTTAGTTGCATGTTATGTTCTATACCATACATTGGCCTTTTAGAGAAAAAATAAAACTTATATGATTTTTAGGTCACGTTACTATTCCTGGTCCAAACTACTTTTTATTATTCAAATAGACTTTCAGCATTTCCGTAGAAAAAGATCATAAGAAAATTAAAATTTACAAGAACATTTATTTGAATGTTTAGAATTTCAACAAAATTTATGAAAACTGTCGTAATGATGTTTTGTCGAGTTCGAGATTCGAAACGGCAGAATCAAACTTTGCATCCCGTGCAAAAACGTTTAGTTTAGATTAGGGTTTTACAATGGAGAGTTCGGAAACAAAAACCACATGAATCCCAAATTGCGCGAATTTTAAGTGTCAAAGAGGACTGATTTTGGAAGCTATTTCAAGTCAAATTTATTCTAAGAATCTCAAAAATTAACATCGAGGCATTCAGAATTTGAAAACTCTGTATTGTTCGACGATATTTAAGGGCAAATATTAGGTTTATGCCCTTTTTGACTCCAACCATTCAATGATGATCCGCAAAATCAATGATTTTTTATGTTTGAAAACATTTGGTGAAATATTATTTTTGGGATTGTCGCATTGAATAAGTTTTCCCAAATATTCGCCAAACTTTCACTCCAAACTTTTCCCCAATAAACATTATTATGGGGCAAGGATTTGTTGATACATCAGAGATTAAAAATCTAATCACTATGATTTAAAACAGATGGGTGGTATGAATCTGTTGATCCAAACTTAATATGTGGTTTTCGTAAACTTGAGCAAATACATTATGCTTCCGACCACCTGAGAAAATTATAGGCTGCAGCTGTTCAATCAATGACATGCCGCGTGCCGGCGGAAATGAACGCGGTTATAGCGATTAGGCAAACTTTGCAAATCAGGGCCAAATTTACGAGAGATGTCGACGTGCGGTACTTAACATGCATTATATTAATTTATGAGCCGTCAACGTGATCGCATTATCTTTCACATGCATGACAATGAATCTCCATTGGCATATTCTTTTACTTAAAACAGGTGATGAGCCAATTTTTGTATTTTCTTTGTTATTTCTTATAGTAGAAGTTGATAGAGGAATCTTTATTCTATAAATAATATTTCTTATGATAGTATCAAGCTTTATAAGAAAATAAAAAGTTCACATAGAAGCTTTATAATACATTAAGTGTTTCTTAGACTAAATATAAATTGAAAATATATGAATGAAATTCATAATAATAAGAATAATAATAATGAATCTCATTACTGTAATAGTCATGAATTTTCTAGCGAAATAAATCTCGTGAAAAGATACTATTGTTCCTCTAAAAACAATCGATTCATTGAAAGATATGAATTCTTTTACATTTTTATGAAGAAGTCAATTCAGCAATGAATATAAAGGAGAAAAGTATTGAAAGATAAATATTCAAATTAAGTAATTTTATTTCAAATATAATTATAAACTAAAATCTAAGAGAAAAATGGAAGATAAAATTAACGCTTGTACATGAATCCTAAATGTAAGAATAAAAGTTTCAAAAAACGTATTTTTGTAAACAATTTTTTGAAAAGATTCGTTTTAGATATCCTAATAAATCTCAAACTTAATAATATTTAATTACTTTTTTCGAAAGTAACAAATACCTAATTGTCTTATGGTGACTTCACTTTTTTATTCTCCCGAGTTTAAGTAGTAGTAACCGAAACTGGTCGGACGTTCAACCGTTTTATCATAAGTTTTATTTATTCTATTAAGTATAGTGATAACTTTAATAAGAACTAAATACGTAAAACATAAAACAAATAAAGCGGAAGTAAAACAAATCTTTTGTTGATCTTTTAAATAGAATAGCTTTCTTTCGTATAAACACTATGTTAGAAAAATTCGCATTTCCCCTATATTCTTCGCGAGGAAATTCATAAATCTGGCGGCTTTTAGCAATTACTTTTACAATCGTTCATCATTGAAGAATAAAACAAATGCGAGGGCAAGAGAGAGAGAGGGAAGTGAGCCGGCGCGCGAGCATAGCAGCACTATAGCGAGGGGCGGTCGTACGTACAAGTACACGCGCACGCGGCACAGAGCAGAGCGGCGCGCGGAGGCTGCGAGAGAGACGTCGGAGAGAGAGAGAGAGAGAGAGAGTGAGAGAGAGGGAGAGCGAGATAGAGGGAGGGGGCGGAGAACCGTCGAATCGGGGCTTGCTCTCGCGCGAGTAACGCAGTGCTCTCTCTGCCCGCGCACGCGAGAGAACGGAGAGAAGCGAGACGTCTCGCGGTCCGGTATATAGTCACTCTCGCTCGTGCTCTCGTTGCCCGTAGCGGGCGACACCTAAACGCCGCGCTCTCGCGTGTACACACCCCAAGGAGCGCCAGCAGCGGCGTGGAAGAGGGCGGGATACGCCGAGCTTCATATCTGCGCGCGCGCGCGAAGGAATATAGTGCGGCCGAGGAAGAATTATCGCGCGCTGGATGGCCGCGGGGGCCCGGCTGATGATTAATTTCACCAGTAAATGGATGGAGGAGGATGTGATGATGTAGTCGCGCGCCTCACCAACGCACATCAACTTCATGCCGTGGTTCTGTTCGCGCGCGGGACCAGACGATTACTGAGTTTTCGGTTATTTTTGCTTTTTTCATTCCAAGGAGCTCGGTTCATCTAGTGCGGGCGGGGACGATGCCCTCTTTTCACGACAAATCACTGTTTACCAAATGAAACTTTGATCTAGCGACGGATACTTATTAGTTTAGTTGATTGATCGAAAAAGTTGGAACGTTAACGAGTGCTCGGAGAAAAACGAGATACAAGGGAAAATCGACAAGACAATTTAGCGAAAGGATGGCGATCGAAGCTCCGGATATCGATCGGATCCACGACGTGATGAATTTTCTGTGGATCCACGTGAATTTTCCTTGAGAAGCAGAAACAGGACGGATGTCCGAAACAGAAGCTCTGTCACAAACGAAGATAAAGTAAGGCAAATTGTCGGAAGAAAATAAGAGGGAACGAATTTCGGGGCGTATATCCCCCAGCTGTGTCGCTATCCTCATCATCCTGGTCGCCGTTTCTCCAATTCGCTCTTACACAGACACACAGGGCTTATCACCATCGAGGATCGGTCCTTCCGGGACTTTTGGATCGCATGGTTACAGCGAGGTATATACGATACCCTTTTTTGTCTCCTCGCCCTTATTACGCATCAGTCACTTACGCACTTGTACACACACACACAAGTCTATACGCTGACGAGCATTTTGGGGTCGACGGAAATTTCGAGCGATCATAGTGTGTCACCCGGTGCCCCAGCGCGCTTTTTTTGTTCCCCTCTCCAATCCCACGGGAACAGCGGCGGCGCGCCGGAGGGACGCACTGGCTCGTTCCCCCGCGCTCTTTTTTTCTCTCACCGCCCCGACAGCAGTGGCTCGCTCTTTATTTTCTCTCTTTCTCGGGAGACAGGGAGTCGCTGAAAAATCGACGCTGGGATCCTCCCAGGACGCGCCCGCTAAATTAGCCAGGAAGTGAGCGCTCACATGCCGCGCCGGCGCGCGCAAGAAGGGGCTTCACCTCGCCGCGCGTCCTTTTAAGGCCAATCAGACATTTGTATCCATAATTCGGCCTTTAATTACCCCTTTTTTCCTCGATTTTGGTCTCTACGCAACTTGGTTGTTTTTTGTTTGCTGTGTCCCTGGTCCGTTTTCCGGCACGAGGGAGCAGACGGATTTTTTATTTATTCAGCATTTTCGGCGACACACTGGTGGGTAAATCGGGGAATCGCTGAATGATGCAGGTGAAATTATCGCCTGCGCATCGAGATGGCTGCGAGACGAAGTATATATAATTAATCTAATCGATACCCGCATCAAAGTACTTATCATGAAAAATATTTCTTATTGCGTATACGATTATACTCTGTCGCTAAATTATACTGTAACCCTCATACCCACCGAGACACAAAATAAGCCAGTTATTTCTGGAATGACGAGTTCAAATCTTCACGTCACACTTTTCATAATTTATTGCTCAATTATCAAGTGAGATTTAATACAGCGATTATTAATAGCATTAACAATTGAAATACTAATTAATGATGATAAGTAATCTCATAAACTCTTATAACACTCCAAATTCTCTGGTTTTATTAGCTCTTCACGTTGCTATAATAAAATATAATCTTCTATTAGGCTTTGATTTAGTAGTGCTTATGAATTCACGATGAAAGATCGCGCGCTTAAATATTAATTTTTGCTAATGCTATACACAAGTCAAGTGTTTTGAATGTACTACTAACGAATATTTATTACCAATACTTTATGCATTCTTAGGTTTAAACAGGCAATAAATCTTTGATGAAACCGAAGCAGATAAACGTGATTTTTGGATTTTTATTTCTTGAAGAAATATCAATTCATCATTTCTTTAAAACAGAGATACAAACTTTGCTATGGTATCCTACATCTTAACAAAAATGATGGATTTGTTATGATATCAATTTATCCGTAATTTGGTTGGTGGGAGTAATGGGTTGCTAGGTCACAAAAACCAATTACGGCGCGCGAGGCGCGCTTAGAGATGACTAGTGATATATAAAATTAATAGAGTAGTTCCTGAGATGTACGCATCTACACATATTTCAAAACATATTTTTAATACGTCTCATGAAAAGATTTTTTATTATTACAAAATTTCTTTTGTAGACAAGGAATATCTATAGAAAGGGAACTTGAAGAACTAGGTACTTAATATTCTAAATATACTATTCATGGAAACCAAAATAGCACGCAGTATTTTCAGGATAACCTTACAAGCCCGCTTTCACATTTTAGTTCTTTGAGCTTCTAATAAAGTATGACAGCTCTGAATAGCTATTCTGTTATTTTCCGTTCTCAGCCCTCTTCTTCCCCGAGACACGAGAAACTTGGAGCAAAAAGAGTATTGTCCAACAATTTTCTTCTCCTCGTAGTAAAAAACACTTCCGCACAATGTATAACGCGCGGAGGCACAAATGCTCCTTTTTATAAACTGGCCTGAATTTCGCCGCATAAACCAGAATACCACCGCACAATACTAAAGCAGAGCAAAGAAAGTGCCGCAATAGATGTTATCCAGCAGTTTATTCTCGTTTTTCAACTTTTTCCCCTCAGTTGGCAGTAACTAAACGATCGAGTTTGTGCGCGCACAAAGCCAAATGCGTTGCGCAATCAGTATGCATGACATATACGTGAAACCGTCCATGTCAAGTGTTTCGGTCGAAAAATAGGACCTCTTGAAACTCGGCAAATGCAAAAAGTGCAGCCACGCGTTGCGCGGACTTGTGTCGCGCTCGTGACTACTAGATAAGACCCATAAGGCAATTTTTATTACATTTCCCTCTTTTTCCTACTACTACAAAATACATTAAAAGATATTCTGTTTCAAAATTTAAAATAATAAGATACAACAATTTTTTCAATTTAAATTATTAAACTGTCTTGCAAGACATTAAAATGTACGCTGTATACTAATCTGAAAATTTCATTTCTAAGTAATTCATTTCAAGATGATAACCATACTTGATCGCAAAGTAGGTCATGCCCATAGAATCAATGTAATTGAATAATTGAGACTGTGGAACTCAAAACCAATGAACAAAGCTGAATGTTGTATAATTGCCTTAGAGCAGAAATGAGTATTTTTAACTTTTCCGAATAAATAATGATGTAGGTATTAGTTATTCAACTGTAAATTTCAATTTATCTAACAAAATTTCACGCCAGTTTGTTTCCCAAAATGAACTTGGCCGAAACCTCATTTTTCGCATAAAGAAGGCTAATGGACTCTCACGAAGGGAGTGAAGGACTTCGGTTTTTTAACCAAACAACTACGCTATAGAACACGTATTCCCTCCTGCAGTCGAATACCAATGACGAGGGAAGTAAAATAAAAGGCAGCGCCCATAAAGTCGAGCGAGTGCTCGGCGACAAGTGGAACGTCCTTATAACGATAAGTCGGCGACGGCGTCTTCACGACGAAGACAATGCGCGACACAGCCAGAAGCAGCCACCGCTACTACTTCCTCTTCCTCTTCCTACTCACATACATAACTCTGTGGGGACATGGAGCAGCGAGTGTCCCTCGTTATTGTCGTCGTCGATTTAACTACCTGGAGACGTAAATCAGACGCGAGCGTGTGCTCTAAGTGTGTATATGCTTGCACAGCCGAGGTTTCCGAAATTCGGCTAAGCTGCACGTCTGCACGGAGGTGGCAAGTTTCTCAGCCGAGGAGCGAGAGAGAGAGAGAGAGAGAGAAAGAGAGAGAGAGAGAGGCGCACGTTAACTTCCTGCTGTTCGTGTGTCTGCAAGAGGAATCCACTGGATGAAACTGGACCTAGCTAAGGATTATGAACATTTGTCTTGCGCGTGAATATTGTATATCACGAGGGCGAGTAAGAGAGAGAGAGAGAGAGAGAGAGAGAGAGAGAGAGAGAGAGAGAGAGAGAGGGAGAGAGAGAGAGAGAGAGAGAGAGAGAGCGGAGAGAGAGAGAGAGAGAGAGAGAGAGAGAGAGAGAGAGAGAGAGCCGAGTTACGGGCATGTTTGTGTGCTTCTTGTGTAGCCAGACGAGGTGAAGAGTCCCTTGGGAGGATTATTTGATCAAATAGAACTCGTAAATTTAGAATGAGCCCTGCGGTTAAAAAATGAATGTGATGCTGCTTCCGATTCTTTAATTCTTTAATTAACATTTTAATAATTTAACAACCATTCTGCAATATATTTATTATAATATGTAATTTTTAAATTTATGTGAAAGGATCTTTTCTACAATAGAATGAGTTTATACGTGCACTACTAACTGCAGCATTAAATAATCGATGTAGATCAACTAATTAGCAAATCATAACTTTGTCTTATCATGGCGGTGATTCATGAATGGAAAATTAATAGAGATTTTAATTACAATAATTATAATATATTTAAGAATCCAGCTAATAAACAATATTCCTTTCCATAAGGGGATGTTGGAACCTATATAAAATTACATACAGTTTTCTTCTTTACTAATTTTATGTTATCCCCTGTTCTTTAACTCGCTGTAAACAGTAGATAACTGCGATAATTTTGAAAAATTTTAAACCAAAAAAGAACGTTAAATTCAATGAAGGAATCTGTAATTGGCTCCGATTGAAATGTATCATGTTATCTTTAATTTGCTATCACAGTGGATTATTGAATCATATATAAAATATAAAAAAAATTAACTTATAAGTACTCATTAAAGAAACAGCTGTTTTTCTTTTATCACTGTATCAATAGAATCTTTACCCATAACTTACTTATAAACCATGTACTGTTAGGATCTTTAATTAATAAAAAATTAATATTTCTTGCTTTATACAGGTAGAATTAGCTTCACGTATATTTTTATTTTGTTCACCAACTTTAGTCTAACTATATGAGTGTAGCATGACAAACTTTCGACTCATATTATACTTTTACTTTGCTTTTAAGCAAAGAATTTTGGTATGAATTATAAAAAAAGATAGTTTTAATTATATATGCCACTAAATACATTGAGTAAAACTTTAAAAACATGTATCGATTATGAAGGAAGAATATTTTTTAATAGTTTCGAATCACAAATACGAAAATTCTGAAATACCATCAATATAAAACAAAAACTTCATTAATCAATTTAAGAGATTTTCTGCTCTGGCAAACAAAGAAAACATAAACTTTCGATTAGAAAAAAAGAACATTAAGTACTATTTCATATTTTACGTATAACATACTTTTCTGATATTCGTGGAATCGTAGGTCACGTTTGGCATTAAAAACAGCAGACCGTGGAATGCTCGCTTCACGACAACACGTAAACCATATATCGTTTGAGCTTATACTTTACTTCAAACGCAGTTCCGAGTTTACATCCATTTAAAATCACCAAAGAATAAAGATTACATTTTCAAGTAATTTTTAGTTAAAGCATGATCACATATAAAGATTTAAATATTTAAATATGCCAGCGATCCTTCAGTTGCACGTATATTTGTAACCTTTCGCGACGTGCATAAATGATAAACTTCATCTCGTGTTGGTGTTCCGAATCACAAAGTAGTGCAGACCGAACTAATTACTAACGCTACACATGACCTACTATTAAGAAATTTCAACGGTGTAAATTTAGAGCCAAAGATCTCATTTATACTCATTAAAAGAAGCAAAAAATAATTCCAGGAATAAATTAATACTCTTGTCGCATCTAACCATTTACATTATAGGTATATCCTCGAAGTAATCCTATCTTTAAAAAAATGATGGATTTGTTATGATATCAATTTATTCGTGATTTGGTTGGTGGGAGTAATGGGTTGCAAGTTTACAAAAACAAATTATAGCACGCGAAGCGCGCTAAGAGACGACTAGTACCTTTAAATTTTCGATTTAGAAAACCCACAACATTCGATCCATTAAAATTCAAACTGTTTTAACGTGAAACTCACAATGTCGTCGAGCTCTCCTCAATTTCCTACGCGCCAAGCCGTACAAGCACACCTGCGCCTAAGAGATTTCAACATATACCGTGTGCGCGATCGACGCGTTGGCTCGGCAAACTAATACAGCCCGCGGGAGTGGAAAAGCGTGTGGAAAGCCGAAGTTAGCCGCGGCGCTTCAAGGTAGGCAGCAGCACGTCCAAGGAAAAAGTGTGCAGCAGTGAGCATAATTAATGAGGTCAAAGAATCTTGCGCCGGGCGAAGAAAGCTCTGCGCTCTCGAGAGAGGTGAGGTGACGCGACACGGCTTCTGCAGGTATATATATACGAACTCACGGGGCTGGCGTTAGGGGACGGCAGCGATACGCACGGGTATGTAGGTTCGCGCCCTCGTAATGATGTTTACCGTTTCTTTTATGCGCCGGAAGCCTGAGGCAGGCTCGATGAATGTTTGCGAGAAAAGTTGAGAAGCGTACGCTGGCAAAATAGCATTGCCAGGCTTTGGAAAAATTGGATGGATTCGTAGACGTGCCGCTATTTCTGTTAAATAATCTTTTTGTATGCTTCACTGAGAACACGGAAAGTATTTGTTTTAAAATACTGATATTATTGTAGAGAAATATAAAAAGGAAGGTTCCTGAGTGTGGCGGAAAATAGAATGGAATATATGGGAAAAAGTCCGGTGGAAAAAGTGCTGGAAATTTGTAAGAAAAAAAGTTGAGGGTGAAAAAATAGAAAAATGGGACAATTTAAAAAAAAATACGATGAATTTAAAATCAGGTTTTGTACAAAATATATTCATAATATATATAATGCAATATTTATATTACGAAACATGTCATCTGGGATAAAAAGAATATAAAGCATATTAAATATAATCTTAATATGAAGGATGCACATAATAAAAACGAAGTCAAAGAGACTAGAAGCATAAGAGATGAAGAGGACGTCGTGAAACGATTTCAAAGTAACTAGAAAAGAAGAGGAAAATTGGAGTAAACCTGAGATTAATTTTTTCATTTCTTGATATATTAAATCGTCATCTCTATTAAATTTCAGACAAGCAATGATCAGATTCTTTCAAATGGGTTTCTTCATAACTACTTTCCTTTCAAAAAACGATTGGTTAACTTTATGCAATATTTTATGCATCACTTTTACTGAATGAAAATATTTAAGTATTAGTGAAAATGGTGTATTACTTGATTAAAAAATACTATCTAAATTCGATTAGTACGTATATCTATACGTAATAGGTTTTATGAAAATCAAATAATATTATATAATATTCGACATATTTGTTAAATAATACACCGTTTTGCATGACAGTTCAATTAAGTAAAAACGATCCTGATACAGTATTTTATATAAAGCTCAATGTTAAAAGGAAGAAGAGTATATAAAGTAGCTTCATCAATATTTCTTTGTTTTTTTTTTTTAAATAAAATGAAAGAATTGTGCATTTGTTTATGTTTTATCAAAGAACAACGCTATTTATTCTTAAAGCTATAAATATGATCCAATTAAAATTAAATAGAAAAAAAGTTGAGTACACTTCAAATTTACAAATAAAACTTTTAGGCACTCGTGACTTATTATTATTCCTGTACGTACTATATAGTTGTAAACAATTTTCGTTTTTTTGGGATCTTTATACAATTACATTCGTAAATACAGTATTTGATCAAGTACTTTACAGTGTATACATGTCACATAAATCATCCTTATCCGGATAAAGAATTTTCAGTTGAAAATCACGAGCTGTAAAATCATTCGATCACAATAAATCACGCCCCAAATCTTAAGCTCAACGCGTTTGCTCATTTACTCCCATCGCGCACTGTCAATTATACGTAAAAATCCCTCCTACATTATCAGCCAGCAGAGCATCAACCACATTCTTATCAAGCCATCCATAAATCACCGCCGCAATCTAAATCAGCGCATCGGAAGAAAAACGAACGACACGTGACCCGCAACGTTCATCTCGCCTCTCCCGTCATCTCACGAGAGAGCAGCCGCCTCAAATCGCATTAAATCATATTGTAGAAAGAACGCGGAAGCCTCGCGTCTCCTCGCCCCATTGGCCCGCGCGATCCTGATTAGCGAGCGTGGATATACGTCGAGCGAGTCTAAGATTACCGAGAGCGAGGGTAAACTCGGGGAGCGCGGATGAAGCGCTATAAAGGGGGGAGAAGGGAACAGCCCCGTATACGTCACGCGACGTGCGCGCACACTTCCAGGGTAAATGTCAGGCTCGTTATTGTGCGTGTGAAGGTTACATCGCCGGACGAGGGAGGGAAAATTCAAATTGTCCTCGCGAGAGTGCACTGCACACCTACGGCTGTACTCTTTCGCAACGCGTAAAACGAGAAAGCTCCGTCGCGCGCACGGCAAGCTTTATGCCCGAGCTGCAGGGTGGCAAAGTGCGTCGTTAGTACCGAGTGTGCATTAGTGCGTATGTATGTGTGCGTGTGCGTAGCTCGAGGTGTTCAGCGTTTCGGCGAGTTGCTTGAATTGCCGCGCATGAAAAATTTTTGCATATTATTTCATTGCTAAGTCAATTAAATTTACCCGTGCGCGCTTAATACATTCTGATGAGGCGCCGTGGAACGAAGTGGTCAGTCATTCGGACGGAGAATTCGCGTCTCTGCGCTTTTGTTGTTCCAAATGTCGGATTGTAGGGACAAATTATGCTAGATTAGTCGCCGAGTATAATTAATAAAAGGACAGCGTATCGCGAAATTTAATATGCAAATTTACTGCTGTGTATTTGATTAACGCTTATTATGAGTTCTGTTGTATTGCATAATTAGACTTTTATTTTATGCATTATTGGGGCTTTCTTTTTGACAATTAAAACAACCACTCTCCTTGTTTAATTCTCATTAATGTTGTGTTATTTGCAAAATTATTTATTTTTTTTTTTTTCATTTAAAAAATATCGAATAATATAAACACTCGTTGATCTCTAGAAGTTATATTTAGTATTGTCGACCACGTTCGCGTGCAATACGTGAATCATAAAATTTTGTATCTTTTTAATGGACCCATAAAAAAGATATAAATTTTTACATTTATATTAAAAGCAGTGCTTTATATGCGTATTGTCATATCGAAATATTTACTACGATTCTACATCGATAAAATAAAGATTATTTACGCAACCATTTATTCTAAAAGAAAAAACTGACTAAGTTAAAAGATATACGTAAGAGAAGATAAAATCGTAAGTTTTTTTGATTGCAAAAGGTCGATCCTACTTTGAATATTCTTACGATTTATAACTTTAATTGAAAAAATACGCTAGGAAGTTGACGCATAATCTTGAAATCTCAATTCGTCAGTTCTCAATAAATATAAGGAAAAGAGTTCTTTCTCTCTCTCTAGTAATAAAGCCTGGCCAGCGGGTTTACTAGCTTAGAAAGCCCACCGCATCACGAGGATAATATACGTCCGGGACAGGCGCGTAGGTATTTGTCGGCGACTCGTAATGGGGGCAAAAATTATGACAGTCGGCGGGACTGCTGCCACCCAACCCGGAGACTCCCGCTTATATATACGCCGTTGTACGACTAGCCGAGCCTTCCCGCGAACATTTGTCATTTCGAATTGCGGCCCGAGAAACTGTCAACGCGCGCTTGCGACTCCGTCGTCAGCGCCGCCCACGCTGTGCCCTGGACATACACATACTCTCGCGCAGACATGCATACGTGTTATGCAGACGTCGCAGAGTAGCCGAAACAAAACGTGCGCGAAAAGTTGCGCGCACTAGTCTCTCACATTTCGGTTCCCCGCAGCGACGTGGCTTGAATTCTGCAGCCGGGAGTTTTTAACTCCTCTCTCTCTCCCTCGCTATAACCACGTGCGCGCGCTCGAGTTGCGGACGCCAGAAGTGTCGCCGCGCGCGCGACGTCGCTGAGGCTGGAAAGAGTTGGAGGAGGGGAAAAAGATGAAAATCGAAGGTGTGCGCGCGGCTGGAGTGGTGTACCGCATGGGAATAGCCTACTGCTTTATTGACTTTGCTCCCGGAAAACTTATACCTGTCTTCGAAGGAATAAAAAGATTAAGAATTGCCTATAGTTATAGAGAAAATTCTTTTTCTTACCCCAGTTCGGTTTTTTATGCGTTTTGTTTGCTAAAAGATATTAGTAAGAAAGTTTTTTACTCAATAACTATAGGAAAAATAGAGAAATTAATTACACTAATGGTAAATATTATTATTTATATTTTTTTCTAGTTGCGAAATGCTTTAACAACGCTTATAAACCGAGATGTATTAATTTGCTAGAATAATTTAGCGTACAGCCCTTAAATCTCCCTTGAAATTCTATTCTGAATTCACCACTTCATATAACTCTAAACCAACGTAGAGAGCCTTTGTCATGCAGAAGTACATACATGATATCGATTTCACGGACACGGTACAGCCCTTTAGATCTCACATGAAGATGCGGGCTTTGTTCGAAATTTGCTCTAGTATTTTAATAATGAAATCTTTGGAACAAGCTTTTTTTGTAAGTATTTTCTATAAAAATATCTTTATAAAACCACGAATGCCTAACTAAAACACAATCAATTTTTACACTTAATCGGAAATTCAAAATATATCCACTAACGTTCTAGTAATACCAAATTAAGGTTAACTTGAATTTTAGATTTTTTATCACTGAGCATAAACAAGAATTATGACTCTTGTAAAATGCCGTATACTTTACAAGAATGGAACGTGACATTTGCCCTTACGACTTATACTTTAATATAAATGACGCATTTTAAACTAAAGGTCATAAAGTTCAAATTACATTCTCCATCATCTACACGTTTCTCTTAAAAAAATGACATTATTCTACTACAATATTTTTTTAAACGTTTAAGTAAGGCACACTTTAATGAGAAATATTTACGGTCTAATCATAGTCATAAAAAATAGATTGAATAGACATGGTAGCTGATCTATTATATCTTATGTATGATCCACGTTACAAAAATAAGTATCACACCGACTAGAATCTACGATTGTTTGAAAAACATTTTTCATAAACTAAGCTTACCAAAACCTGTTCAAATGCTATAGAAAGCAAGCCGTATACAAATCGTCTGGTTTTAAAACCAAACGGACTGCCTATAGTCAACTATTCAGACACTCGCAGAAAGCCTCTTACGCCATGGCACTTTAATAAAAGTACCATAACCCCGTTATTCAGGCGGCAAAGCGAAAGTTCACGAGAAATTCCGCTCCCATTTATCACGCAGCATTTCCCGGGCAAATAAAGCAGCGCTTATTCTTCCTCGGAAAAATGTCGTTTGCGACTGGCCCGCGAAGTAAGTCACGCTTGGCCGTCGAATCTTCGCGCTACTGGCGAACGGCCAGGAGCCTGTTTTACAGGTGGTTCTTTTCCGCCTTCTTTTTTCAGCTCGCGCGCTCTGACGTATCGGGTACGAGGGGACGAACAAACCAAAGAGGGAAGAGTGTTGCGGACGCGCGTGATATGACACTAATCCCACGCGCGGTGCTCTCATTTTTGCCGCTCTTGTTTTGCTGCTGTTTCTCTTGAGCTTGGCGTGACTTTTTATCGTCCTCGTGGAGCGCGCGAGAAAAAGGAGCTGCGGTGGAGAAATTATGCATTTGTTTGTTGGCGCGTGCGGTTACGTGTGACTGCGGTATTATTGTGATGGAAATTAATAGACGGAAAAAAGTAGATTTATGGCCGTTTGAAGAGACGCATAAGTGTAGGGGAAGTAATTCTAATGCAGCGCAGAAAGGAGACGTTATTTGCTCTACTGGCTATACCTAATTTACAATATATAGCAGATAATTTATGATTATTTTATGTTTTTTTTTTAGATTAGAATTGTAGTTTTAGTAATCGAGTTATGGATACATGCGTCAATTGTATCAATAGATAAACTTGTAAATCTGTATCCTATAATGATAAGTATTTTCAAACGTGGGTAATGGAATAAACTTTCAGGCAAATATAGTAACAATTAATGAAGAAAAGCAAAACAAATTTCTTCTACATTTTTTAAGTTGCGAAAAATAAAAGGTAAATAAAAGTAATATTGCAACTATTTTTGTAACGAATATAATTCGTTATCTTATTCAAACTACCAAAATCAACAGTGATTTTGAAATGTATAAGTATACTAAAATGATAAACTGCAGGTACTTTGCTGCCATAACGATAAAAAATGTTGATTATTCGCCAAATAATACGCATGAGCATTAAACAAACATGATTTCAGTAATAAATATTCAACATACTAAGCGCCACAGAAAGTTATTATAGGAGTTAAATGTCCAAACATACCTCATAAAGCACGCTAAAATTAACAGCTCTCTATTACCTTATTTTAACGACAAAACCTATTTCGCAAAGTTGGAAAATATTTTCAGACTGTACGTATTATATAACACAGAAATCATTTAATTATTTTTAGCTTAGTTATTTTAATGTTTTAATATATTTTCTTGAACAACGATCAACTACTTAATTTTAGAATGGAATATAAAATATTTTTATTTGAAAACCAATCGTACTAAAATATGAAAAGTAAAGTCCTATTTTGCTCCATTGACTCTTCGAATTATATTTCTAAAATTTCATTCCTATTTAGTACTAAACTTAATAACATCGATAAAAGCAAAATATATCTCCATCCCAGAGTTTAACATCCCGGGCAGATGAAAGTGCGAATAAGAGGGAAAAGTTCAATTAACGCGAACACGCGAGCCAGCCATCCCCGTTTCGCTATCGCCGCAATCATCGTTTAGCCAAACTTATGCCCGCGCGTGCGCGTAAAAAGATCCAACGAATGTTGACGCAAAGTGGTGGTGGCGCAACTTGCTTCGACTGCTGCCACTTCTCCTTTAATCCGAACGAAACGTTCGGACGTCGCGCCGTTATCGCTCCCTTCTTCAAGCCTTTCGCAAACAGGGCGCGTGCGCGCGCGAGCGGGTGTAGTGTTCCGCGATGGGGGAATTATACGGAAACGTGTCGATTTCTCGAATCTCCCCTAAAGTCACCGGGGTGATAAAGAAGGAACCGAGAGCCAAACTATTTTGTCCCCTCGTTTTCGGCTGGGATGCGCTTCCTGGTATTATCTAAATTATTAATATGTGCACGGTATCGGGTGAACGGGTGTCGATGTAATTTACGTTTATTGCCAGCAGTAAATATATTTAACGTAAATTATCGGGGGAGGCAGTGTTTGGCCTAGAATGGCAATGCTTAATTAATTCTCAATGTAAATGCACTGGGAATGGGTAATTTAAGTAAATCCCTTCAATTATTATAAATGATAATTAAAAAGCTCGATTGTATGGTAAAATTAAATGAGCAAGTCAAGAGACTTTATTACTCATCGTAACTATTGTAATAAAATAATCAATTTTTTTTCTTTCACCTGATTATTTGATCAATTAAATTAAACAAATAAACAATTCAGTACTATAAGAGCAAATGGAACAAAATTCATCTTCAGCTAAAACGAACGACGAAGTCTTGCCTTTTGTTTGAAAAAATCCTCAAAAGAATAAACTATGAAAAGTTTCCACACGCATTTGGAACCTCCTCGAAAGCAAACGCCGTTGCGACTATCGCGCGCTGCACTCAAAATGCGAGCGCGAGCACAGCAGCAACGAGCCGCGGAGACAATAAACAAAAAAGGAAAAAAGACAGCAGCAGTAGCGGCACCAGCAACAACAACAACAACGACAACAAGGGAAAAGATATGAAAATGAGCCGGCGGCTCTCGTGTCGAGGGGACTCCCTTCCCGCGCTGAAGAGAGAAAAGATTTCGGGTAGGGCGCTGTCTCGTTATATAAGCGTGACGAGGACGCCGGCGAAACTTGAGCCCTCCGCGCTAGCTTATAAAGTGTTAAAGGAGGATATAACTTTTCATTATTGCGTACGCCCGCGTGGGCGAAAAGAAGGGATAGAGAGAGAGAGAGAGAGAGAACGGGGTCAAGTGCCGAGAGCGAAACATTTGTTTATAACTGTGAGGGCGAGGGGGACGTGACGGGATGGCCCCTTGGGACGCCACAGGCACTGGATTTTTATTGCTAGTGTGATTTCGCGGCATTTCCTTTTAATAAAGTGCTGCTGCGTGAATGTTGCTGAATGTTAAGTAAGCAAGGACGACAGTTAAACAAGTTGCAATAGGCCGATTATTTTTTATTAGAATTATAACGAGAATAAGTGTAACGAGCAGGCTTTTTCTTTTCACTGATATACCAGATGTAGACGCTCTATTTAACATATCTATTCAGTAACGTCGTTAATTTAATTATATATATACACTTTAATGAATGTTGTCATACATTACCAACCATTTTTTTTATCTAATGAGCGTGTACCAAGTAAACAGTTCAAAGATAATTATTTACTATTGAATAATAATTCTCTTGAAAAAAAAGAACGTAGAAGTGACGAATTCTGGGAAAATCCCTGATCCAATTATGGAAGGAGCAACGACATAATATATATGCGAAAAGCGAGATAACATATGGGTTTTATGTTTTATCTCGGCTTATATCGAACGAATGTGAGTTGGCTCTAGGGCGACGCTGCTCGGTCCCCTTTAACTAGACCGCTCGTATGTACCCTCGAGCGCGCGATATGCATTCTTTGAAGTAATCCATGAATATGAAGTCGTCTCCCCTCCGCGGCGAGAAACACGATTCTTCAATTTTTGTTTACGTCCGAGGCGAATGACGCGCTCGCCCATTCATCGGTCAAAGTCAGTCGAGCGACACTCCGTCTAATTAAAACTTTGCTCTGTGGCTTAGCGCTTTTATAAGTTTTTCTCGCGATTCTCCGGCAGACGCTGCCTGACCCAAGCGACGTTTTACTACTTAAAATTGAGCGATTCCACTTTGTCTCTATTCTCTTAGCAACTTTTGACGTCATTAAAATATTATTAACCGCAAGCGGCAGTGGGTGGACTTCTTCGGCCGTGGCAAATGCCACATTGACGCCAATCGGACAGATGTATTATTCAGTGCACATGGGAACTGTGATATACCTGCGTGATTTATTCACGACTCTGATTTTTCGTTAATTATGAAAAAGTGGGTCTGTCAGTCGGATTCTCGTGTTTAATTAAATATCACGCTTTAATCTCTTCTTTTTATTCAATAAATTTATAATTTGGCTAACATAACCGTGATGTATGTTTCTATTTTCATTGTAACAAAAGTTTCGTTCTAAAGTTACATCATATACATACCTGAATATATACTCCACTAGTAATTCTATAAAGCAGATTTTGTTTCAAACAAACTTTTAACGGACACTTTTGTAAAGTAAACTTTTTAGTAAACATCCATGCATTAACTTCAAAGAAGTTCTACACGACTATCCTTTGGAGAAGGAAAAACTCTGGCTGCAATCTTAATAAGTCTTTCTTACAGGAAATAATTGTTTTTTATTTGTTTTCATCTTTTTCAAAAATGAAAATATACGTTGTATAAAGTCTGATTCAATTTGGAAAATTATAAATTATAGTGAAATCCCGATAATAAAAATTACTATTACTGATACATATGCTAACGATATGACATTATTTCTAATAGTATAGCGGATTTAAATTGATATTACGTGAATGTGTTATTATACAATATAAAAGTTTATCGAGATTATCTGATAGTAAACTGCATAGCTAAATTTTTGTCAAACTTAACATGTCTCCCAATTAGTATAATTCGGTAGTCGAACCGATTTAACAATTCATATTTCACTATTGGATCAGTACTGCAGCTTTATTAGAATTTTTCAAACTTACTTTTTTATTATGAAAAAGCATGCAAATGTCTTTGAGTCTGGTCGCTCGTCCCTCAGGGTTCTTCTACATACATGGACCCCTATTAAAGTACATATAGAATCGGTATTTTAAGGTTTCGAACAATTTCGCTTATTGTAATTGTTTTGTTAATTTAATTGTTTTAATCCAAATCGTAATCAGATGAGATTTTATTGCACAAAAGGTCTTTCAATTTATATAGATTAGTAAAATAAAACATACCTTTGATAAAAAAAATTGTTAAAGAAACTAATACTTTCAATTACAAGCTTTCCTCTTCGCGAACAAAAACCGTATAAATCAATTTTCCGCACGGTAACGCCGGCTGAACGTCGTTGCCGGCAGGCTCGACGTTTTATTGCTTGAAACTCGAGATACATACGCACTCGCATTCCTCCTCTATTTTCTCTCCCGCACTCCCACTCTCTCTCTACCTCCCCTCTCTCCCTCTCTCACCTCTCTCTTGCACCGCATCCATTATACAATCACAAACGATTTGCCGCGGGTTGTGTTTATATGCCGTTTATTCGGGCACGCTGCACAAAGGAAACTTTCCGCGCTCTCGCCCGCGCGCTCGCATCAGCCGAACTGTTGCAGTATATACACACGGGAAGCGGCAGTTGGAAATAAAGTGTTTCCGTTCTTCCTTTCCACGCACGCGTGCGAGAGCGCGCATTCCTTTCCGGATGGCCGGGGGACAAAAAGTACTCTCTCTCTCTCGCTCTCCCCGCGTGGCCCGTCGACTCGTCGAAAAAACCGTAACCATGACGCGATAGTAATTGGCCGCGAAATTTTGCACGCCTGGCGCGATGAGTTTTAGCCGGCGAAATCGCGCTGCACACTCGATTCCGTCGGCGCGATTGGCTTGATTGCGGAGCGCGATTCAACGTTTTTGCGTTTTTTAGTTCTGAGGCGTGTTTTATGCGACCAACGAGTCATTGATTCCGAATTGGTTGCGCGACTTCGGATAAATAACACTGGATTGTATACCGAAGAAATAAAAAGGGGGGTAATTGCTCGCGATTATGCAGGGAAAAATCGATAGAAAGTTAATCCCCATGAATAATGGAAATAATTTACTTAATGGAATATTTCGACTGGCCAAATTCGGATAAAACGTATAAAAGGCGGGGAATTGGTAAATGTTTTCATAGGTGTGTCAATATTTAATCGAATTTTCAGGTCTCGTATGAATAGTTTTTACTCACCTAAAAACTAACTTCAGTATATTTTAGGAAAAAAAACTTTTACAACACGAAAGAAGTACTGAAAATGAAAATGTAATAAAACACTTGGAACACGGAAACCCCTTGTATAACGTCCAAAAATATGATATTATTATTTCGTTCCTAGCAGCACTCGAGAAAAACAAAATCCCAAAAGGAAAACTCTGTAATTAAAAGACGAAGGGGATGAAATCCGTTAGCTCCTTGGCACAAAAAATATCGAGGTAAGAAAAGGGCAAGAACTCGGAAACCGATGTGATTAAGACCCGGGGCAGGGCGCACGCCGCTGAAAGAATGGCGGGGAACACGCGATTTCCGCATAGGCGAATTCGCTCGCGCTTCTAATGGGCCGGGAGCGCACCTCTCGCCCATTCGTTACAAAGACGCGCGCGCGCGCGCGATTTCTCGGGGGATCAGTTTTATTCTCCCCCCGAGCGCCGCGCGCCGTTTAAAGAATAAGGAAGAAGGGAGAGGAGGAGGAGGAATTTTCGCCGGTAGCAGCTGCAGCCGCGCGCTCCCTTCTTATCTGGCAGGGCATCCGTCGCGAACGACCGCGGGGAATCGAGAGAGGCTCTGCTGAAGATTGAAGACCGCCGCGGCCTTGATGAAGGATAATTTTTATGAATATTTCCATGAATTAATCATCTTCGACGAGGGACGATGCGCGAGCGGAATTGAAATTGACGTGAAAATCCAATGATGACGTATGCGCGGACGGCCGTCTCCTCTTTTCGGTTCGTTAGGAGTTTGACGAGGGAATATAGACGAGTGATGAATGCGGAAAAGAAATAATTTGATTACTCTTATAGAAATATTGGCCGATATATGGGTTACTGGAGCACTGTTTTCATTTCTTTTTAACTGGCTCTTATTTTATTTGTTAAAGACAACATTATTAGTTGATTGAAGCGATACTCGTACAAGAATTGTATTGTATTTATTTTGGTGAGTTCCAAAAAACGTGAGAATTAATCCGTCGACGAAAAAAGCGGTTATTTATTTATTAAAGCCGGGCGTGATCGATGGTGTTCGGAATAAAAATGACTGATAGAACCAAACTAGGTGAAAGCTGTTTCGTTAGAACTTCTACTTGTTTATTGATAAACATATTGTGGTGGTGAATTACCGAAAAATAAAATCCGACAGGAGTGAAAAGAGGCTTTTTATTAATACGCGTGAATTCTATTGATAAATAAATGAAAAGGTGTTGGCAAGAATAGTTATTGAAATTATTATTCAGAAGGTATGAAATATTCCGGAGTAATCTGGTTTCTCGATTATTATTCGAGTCAGCGGCAGATCGTATTCGATGTTGTGAAATGATATAGGGCTAGCTTGCATGAAGTTATTTATATGTATAGAATACTTCATTGGTTTTATACGAGGCAGCGATATTCGAGAACATCAGTTTTCATCGAAATACACTCTTTTTAAATAAACCATCGGTGAATGAAAAATAAATACTTATTAAAATAAATGCTTAAATGCTGTTGTCGTTTCTATCTCTAATTGGGGATGTACATTTTAAATGATG
>JAPYZP010002026.1:0-18497 GCA_030522985.1 Torymus sinensis
TTAAAATAATTTCGATTTGTCCCACCGTTCCTATAAAATATAGTAATTTTTCTAACGTTTATAATAAATTTTATTAGAACATTTCTCTCAGTGTATATATAGAGATGAAAATTCTCCTTGTCTCGGTGTAAAAATACAATATCTCGAGAGATCGAAGAAAAGAAAAAAAAGTCGAGCACTATACTGGGACACCTTGGCGGTCTCCGGCACATACCGGATACATAAGCCAACAACTCGCCGGCGGATCCTTGAGCGCGCTGGCGCGTTGTCGTCGCTCCCGGTTTAAATTTAACAAACTCTCTCTCTCACTCACTCACTCCGGTGTCGCCTTGACTCGCGCCATTTCCGCGAGCGCCCGGGTGGTTCACCTCGACGCGGTCGATAGCTTCTTCGCGGCCTTCAACCTCTCTCGCAGACGCTAGTGCACACACACGCGCGCGCGCACACGTTCTCTCATTCGTTCGTTCCATTCACTTCCTGGCCTTCCACGAGCGCGCCGTCAGCGATAATATTCGCGCAAGCCGTTGGCTCTTTGTTCAGCTGCGGGCGATCGTATATATAACTGCGCAGTATACAGTGTCTCACACACTTACAGGAAGCGTGTATGTGTGTCTATATAATTTGAAACGAAAAGATCGCGCGCGAGGCTATATCTGCTGACGGCGTACTGGCGTGCGCGTTATATATATATATATTTAATTGAACGCGGTATAATGTATGCTGTGGTGCTTACCTTGCATCCTTCGCAGGAGTGAACGCCGTAGTGGAAACCCGAGGCCTTGTCGCCGCAGACGCGGCAGAGGACCGTCGTGCCGTCGAATTCTGCAATGAGAGGGGAAAAATAGACGGATGCCATTAGTTGATGTGTCTTTTGGTTTTTGGGGATGGTGTATATATAGGTGAAAACGCAGGGCGATGTATGTTGCGTCAGTGAGTAAATGCGCTTTTTCCTTTCGGCTGGGGGTCAAAATGTATGTATAGTAGAGGGGAATATAGTGGTGATTGTATTTGTAATGATTATTTCGGCGAATTATATACTATAATAGTTCGTTCTTTTCTGAACAATAATTTTAAAATGAAATAATTGATCACTTTAGTTTTCACTTTCAGATCTCTAGCGTGTGACGAGATTCGTAAGAGCGTATAGAGACTCGTTAGTTTAACTTTTGATAAACCAGATTATACACTCTTTTCGAAAACCCGCGCCACGCGAACTTTCACAAAACGAACGAATTTCCGAAAAAGAAAACAAAAGCATCATCACCCGACCTAAAACAAATATAACAATCCACACGTATACGCTCTCCTACTACGCCTGCGCGCTACGTTCCCACGTGGCTCCCGCCCACACACATACACACACACGCGAGCGCTCTCGCGCCTGCGCGAGCGAGAGAAGAAAGAAGAACACTTTCTCCGTTGGTGCGCGCGCGCGCGCTCGCGAGAGAGTTACAGCATCGCTGTTACAACTTTCTGCTTTCACTCGCGAGAGCGCAGAGCGCGGTGTGCTCGCTCGCTCGCTCGAGCGCGCGATTCGTACAGATAACTGCGCGATATCTCGCGCGCGCTCTCGCGAGAAAGGCGCCGAGAGTTCCCTCTCGTGCGGGAAAAACTCGCGAGAAAGTCCGCGCGATCGCGCTCGCTTTTCCTCGACGCCCGGATTTTCTCGCGCGCGCGCGCGCGCCTGATGTGTGTAGGTGTACGTGTGTGTTGATGACCTTTGAGGAAGATAACGCGGCGGTGGTATAAGTGTGTACGAGAGATGGCGATAGACAGAGATAGGGAGCGCTGACCTTATAGATAGGATGTGTGCTATGTACGCGTGGTTTGTTTACAGTAGTGTCGGGTGATTCTTCTTTTTTTTTGTGGCACGAGCAAATTGTCAAGGGGGGATTAGAGGGGATCATGTANATCATGTATAAAAGTTTTGATTTTAATTGGTGCGAGAGATATCTTGCTCCGAAATATTTATGCCCGACGTTTCTTGTAATATTTTCTCCAAGACTATAATGTAACGAAAGTATATCACAAGAAAAGAAGGATGATCGTCCTATACGTATAATGTTTCCCGAAAACAACACATTATGTATAACAGAAAACTATATACTTTGCTCCGAAACGTATATCGGAGCCAAAATATACTTTAAAAACTCGTCGCAGATAAGAGTCTACATTTCTCGATAAAGTATCTCCCCCCCCCAGCACAGCTCTTCCCATTCACAACAGCTGACACACACACACACACACACACACAGAGAGAGCGGGTAGGTACCTATGTTAAGGTCGGGCTCGGGTCTCGCGGATGACACCGTCGAGTCCATCGTCGGCATCATCGTCTGTTGCTGCTGCTGCTGCTGCTGCTGCTGCATCTGTTGCTGATGCTGTTGATGCTGCTGCTGCTGCAGCATCTGATGCTGTTGATGATGATGAGAATGATAACCCGCGGCGGGCGCAGCGAGCCTCATGGCCGGCGACTGGTGCGGCTGCGCTGCAGCGGCCGGCTGGGCCATAGCCGCGCAGTGCTGCACGCTGCTGCTGTCCGGCGCCAGGATCATCATGATGATCTCTGTCTCTCGTTGAAAACCTCTGGGACACTCTGTCGAGTGCGTAAGGCGCGCGGTAGTACGACGCGCGGAGAACTATCTTGGATACTCCTTCCGATGCTAGGCACAATTATTACTACCACACTGCACTGTTGATGACATTTGTCCACTTGCTCTTGGCTACTTGATATATATATATATATATATAACAGCAGGCCACTCGCTTGTCTATCTCTGTTCTCTCTTAACGTTTGGTACAATATACACACACACACTTTGCGCGACGAGAGAAAAATAAAAGAGAAGAAAAAAAAAACTTTGTATATTTTGTAAAAAAACAATATTCACTGTGACAGTCGTGGTCGCGTACGCGGGTGCACGCGGTGCTGTTTTATAAGACACATATAAGAAACACAGAGTGCCTCACGGAGACACATCGACGACGTCGAAACGTACAACCTCCCCGGACGAAGGCAGCCGTAGCAATGTGCGCGGGGTGTCAGCGCGCGGTCCGATATATATATACATATATAAAACTACTCTACTGTACGACAACGTGCGTGCGCGCTCTCCGCCGAGTATACACACACGCGCGCATATACAGAGAGACAGACGACACAGACACACACGCACAGAGAGGCACAGGCGCACAAGTCTCGCGAGCGAGCGAGTATAGTTATATAGTGTGTCTCTCCCGGCGAGCGCGCGCGCGGTGCGAGAGAGTGAAAGTGAGTCTTGGCTCGAGGGAGGCTCGCGTTGCTCTGAGAGAGCTTACCTGGCCGTCGCGCCGGCACAGCCCTTAGCGAGCAGGCAAGCGAGAGAGAGAGAGAGACGGGGAGTAGTGGGGGCACGCGCCGTCCATCTCACTCGCTCCGGTGTCTACGCCCTGGCGTTATAGAGCGCAAGCCGCCGCCGCTGCTGTTGCTGCTGCTGCTGCTGCTGCTGCTGCCTCAGCGCACACAGCTCTGTATATACGTATATATATTTTAGTGAGAAGGAGAGAGAGGGAGGGAAGGTTAGGGGAGAGCAAGAGAGAGAGAGGAGAGGATTTTCAATGCTGGAGGTCACTGACAACGCACAATGCCGATTCCAGAGCCGGCCAATGAGCGGCAACCGGGCGGCACCGCGATTGGTCCGCCGCGCCGGGGAATCTCCCCCCACCAGAGCCGACGGCGGCGGCGGCGGCGGTGGCAGCCGTCGTGTATAGAGCCGCCGAGCGGAGGAAGTTCATCGGCCGAAACCTTGACTGAATTACCCCGCAGCGGCGGCCAAGGCCATGCGCGCCAGTGAGTGTGTGTGGTGTGTGTGTGTATATATATATACACACACAAGTGTATGTGTGCGCGCGCGCGCGCGTGTGTGAGCGAGTAAAAAAGACTCGCTCGCTCGCTCGCTCTGATGCTCGCTCTGCTCGTTATCTTTATTTTCTGGGAGAGCGAGTTTTTTTAGCTGTCTCCCTCTCTCGGTCTTTCTGTCGAGCAAGAGTGGGGCAGACACAAGCTTTTTTTCGGAGGGCTTTTTCTGGATGCGCGACGAGTGCGTCTGCATTTGAGATTGCATTTGATACATATATACACACACACACACACACACACATTTCGTAGAGGGGAGTGCTGTGCGTGCGCGTTTTTGGGAGAGGAGATATATATATATTGTTTTGGCTCTTTTGCTTTCTCTTTCTCTTTCACTCTTTTCGCGGGCGCCGACATAGAGATGGTTGGATGGGAGAGGAGAACTGCGAGGCTGGGCTATATACTTGCTCGCCGAGGGTTTTCATAAAAAAATTTTTTTCGCTGGAAGAGGCACGAGCGTATTTCGGAGGATTTGACAAAAGTTCATTTTCGGTATAGTCGAGTGGCAAAGTTTCATAAAAAGACAAAAAAAAACTGAAGGAATTTTGTGAAATCATATTTTCGGAATATATTAAAAACCAAAAATTTCGAATCAAATTTCGATCGAATCTCGAAGCTCTTGACAAATCGAAAAAGACAGAAGAAATCATTTAACAAAACTCGAATCAGCAATAACCTCTTGAAAATCAGAACGAAACAATAGAAAATTCGAACATTTCACTTTTAACGGGCAATTAAAACCTCGGCGGATCTCCATCCGCCCACGCGCTATCTCTCTCTCACACTGATCTCGGCGGGAGAAAGGAGACCCACGCCTGGCGCGATGCAACAAAAAAAAAAACAACAAGTCGCGCGCTCTGCTTTCTTCGCTTTCCACTGTATGCGCTCTCGCTGAGTTCGCGCGTTTTCGCGCGCGGGCAGCGGCAGCGAGCGCGAGAGAGGCAGCGGAGTTCGTCGAACTCCCGAGTTCATCGAGCCGAGCGCCGGCACGCTCGCGAACGCTGCGAAGGGCGAGAAAGAGAGAGAGCAAACGTACGTACGTATGTGCATGTATATGTACGTGCGATAGAGAGAGAGAGAGAGAGAGAGAGAGAGAGAGAGAGAGAGAGAGAGCGGACACACCTGCCGCCCCGAGGTCTCCTCGTAAATTTGCATTTTCGCGCGCGCGGCACTGAGCCTTTCGCTCTCGCTTTGTCGTTGTGTGTGTGTGTGTGTGAGAGAGGGGGGATGTATTCACGGTCGCGCGGGTGATCGAGAGTTTTAATTGCTTCCGTTTTTGATATAGAGGTGAAGAGGGTGCGTGGATAGAGAGAAAGAGAGGTTTAACGGTTGGCATATAGGTGGACTGGTGGTTTAATTTTTGAATAGGCGTATATTGCAGTGGTTCTTTTATTCTGAATTTTTATAATAATATTCTCATTATTGTTGCATGTGTGGTTCAAGATATATTTACTCAAATGCAAAATATACGTATTATTAAAATAATGATTGGTAAAATTTATTTATTTATTTTTTCTTTTTTTACGCTCTCGCATTTCACATTCTCCGGTAAGGTTTATATGGTTTTATATATCACAAACGCCGACATTGACATTATTTATATCTATAACATCTAACATTAAACACGCGCTTACAATGCTATCTTATTAAATACATATTTACGTCGCACGCTTTCCTTTTTTTTCCATTCACACTTCTCTTATCCAACCAAAAACCCACAACATATTAAATAAAAGAAAAGAAAAAAAAAACTCGACGCAACCTGTTACATTCACCACCGCCGCTCATTATTATTATCCTCGCATAATCACACCGGCGATGACCTCCGCGCGGCCACTTCCGTATAATCACTGCGAATTCTCCCACTGCGCTCCGAAAAAAAAAAAGTTCGTATTTGCATACACCTCTCCTCTTTTCCTTGGAAATAGAATACCTCATCCTACTCCCTCTCGGAATCGATCAAAATTCGGGGATAATTCATCTGTCTCTCTCACCCTCTCCCTCCTTCTCGTCTCGTCCTCGGACGATGTCCTTTTAGACGGCGCGAGGAGGGATATTATATACGCTCGATTATAATACAGGAAGGAGCGATCGCGCGAGCCTTGAATTTGGACACTGAACCGCACACGCGGGCGTACGAAGGACACAGGATTATCGTTTTTTTTTTGCCTCGTGTGCCGTCGTGGGAGAGATGTCCTCCTCGCAGGAATTTCGTCTAGCCTATAGACGCACGAGGGCGGGGAGATATAGAGAGAGAGGGAAAAAAAGGATGAGAGAAGGTCTTTTTTTAGCGCGAATATTCGACCGAGAGGGGACGTCGAACTTTTACAGGAGTCTGCGCTGTCTATACGGGAATAATTTTCGCGGAACGCAGAGGTGATGGGTTTGCGAAATTTCGCCTTTTGAGTTTGATTGCGGTGTGGCAATATTCCACGGCGTTTTTTCGGCGATGTCAAGGCGACAAAGACCGAACGAGTGGGCATTGATTATATAAATAAGCACAAACAGGCGGATATATCAACATTATAACCTCGTCAATCCTTTCCTTAATTAATATATCGACGTGTAATTGCCTTTTTCCCCGCCCAATCACTCAATCAGTAAATATTTAACCAACCGAAGAAAATCGAATCAAACCCCGTAACCTTCTGTCCCGGGGCGTCTGATGAAAAAAAGAATAAAAAAAAAATAAACGAGGCCTCCTAAACCAGATCAATCGGGTAACCCAAAGAAGAGCCCTATCAAGGCCGCCGGCGTGCCTCGTCTTGAAAAAATCCCAGTTCCCTAGAAACTAAACAATGGGCCCCGAAAAAAGGAATCCCGTATACACGACCGAAAAAAGCAAAAAAAAAACAGCAGCAGCACGCGCCTGCGCGACATAAAAATCCAGCAACGGAATATATCCCGCACAATAAAGGAAAATCGCTGCTGCTGCTGCTGCCGGTAATAGCTTCTCTCCGCTCTCTCACTGGGGCCCGTGTCCGTTATATATTCGCAATAAAAGACAAGCTTCTCTCCCCCCCCCCCCCCCTCTTTTTCCCTGGAGCGTGGGACTATCCGCACTTCTCAACCCCTTTTTAACCCCTAAACGAATAAAAAGACCCCGGCTGGAAAACGGGCCATATAAACACTGCGTGCAGTGTGTATACCACTCGTCTCTTTCCGTCCCGCAGGGAAATTGGATATTTTTCGGGAAAAAGGACCGCCGGGGCCAATATAACAATGTCCTATAACCCTTCGGTCCTCTTTCTCTCTCTCTCTCTCTCTCGCTACCCCCACCACTCGACTCTCCCAGGCACTCACTTTTTTTTCCCCCCATCGTAGGGCCCAGGCGCGCGCGTAAGCATTTACTGCTCCCATAATAAACGCATAAAGTCGCCCTCGATGCTCTCCCTCTCTCTCTTTCGCGTGCGGACTTTCCCCGCGCGCGCGTGCGCGGCAGTGGTGGGGATGAGCCTTGGAATTTTGGGCCCTCGCAGGCGGCGTTGTACGTTGTTACCCTTATTATCGACGCAATAATTCATTTTCATGATTTTACGAGGGCCCCCGTTAACGAGGACCAAGAGTTTTGCTTTCGTTCGACGCGAGCGCCGCTCGTGCCGGGCGTAATAAGACGATATTGTGAAGTGAGCACAGCGCACGCGTGCGCGCGTGCCCGTGTAGGAGGCGCATCGCGCGCGGGACCTGCGAATTTTTATGGGGCCCGAGAGGGAGGGAAAGAATTTTTCTCCGACAGTGTGTATAATATACGCGAGGACACAATGGCTGGTATATTGCAGGGAGCATCTGCGCGCATCAGCTTTTTTTCGGGGATATAGCCGAAGGTCCGTCGACACTCGCGCGCAAAGATGCGTGTGCCCTGTGCGGAAAGTGAAAAGCTGTGTTTACGTTAGGCATCATCGGGCTGGGATCGATGGGACGCGCGCGCCTGTCTTTTAAATGGAATTACGTAAGGTAAAGGCCTTTCTTAAATCGAGATTAAGAATTCTTCTTGTATATTATAACGTATTTATATATTTGCGTTTGTATAGTATATTGTATGCAGTTATGGGGAGCCATTTGACCAATGAGATTAAAAATTAATGACGTTATAAGGCGAAAGGACGGTAGTCGCGTGTAGTGGCGTGCGACAAAGTGGAAGAGGGTGATGCAAGTTTATTATTAGCTCCGTGTGTAGAGCAAAATCGATATATCTCTTGCCTTTCTCGATTTTACCATATTTGATGTTCGACTGATGATGGATGTTTTCGATATAGATGTAATATTACAAGTTTACGTGTAAAATACCTTTATATTATATTTACGAAAATTCACATGGAGTATACTTTTATAACAAAATGGTGCATCACATAGGATAACAAATTTCAACAGCTGTGTAGTATATTTCATATTTTTATAATGCTAAAAAGAAAAATTTGAGGAAACTATTTTATTTTATTCCGCATATAAAAACTAGTTATAGTATAATAAAAAAATAATTTGTCAAGAAAAGAAAACCTTTATCGCACGCTTACCGAAAACTTGGCGCGCTCAACCGCGACCAAGGCAACAAGCATACGTACATAATCTCTTATCTAATCGACGATTAAGCACATATAAGTATCGCCGCCGCGCGGTCGCTCGCGTCCCCCAAGGCTCCGCGCCGCTGACTTCATCTCTATTATACGCCGTTTTCGTCCTTGGATCCGCTAATCCAAAAGATCGACGGGCCTCTGTAACTTATACAAGTGCGCGGAAGCAGAAAAAAAGAGAAGAAGACATACGTGCCATCGACGTCATTGTACGTATAATAAAAATACAAACCCGCGTGTATGTACACTTCTACCTCTTCTTTCCATTTAGCCGCAACTGCGGTGTGTACTTTCGGTACACACTTTGGAGTTTATTGCGCGGCACACGCTGTTTGCCCACGATTTGTGTGGAGGTTAAATGTCGATGAAAACGATCGAGGTATCGGTTATGAATAGATAGACGAGAGTACCTATGTAGAAGAAAAACAATAAGTGTGACGGTATTGTGCCGGCAGTTTTGCGCAATATACACGATGGACGGATATATGGAGTACTGTATAGATATATAGTCGCGCGCGATTCATTTGAACTTGACATATTCCAAATATTTTGATCGAGACAGATTGAACAGATGTGCATGATCACCTGCTGATATCGTGCCCGCGAAACTGTATACTTAGCATGTATGTGTGCGTGTGTGTCTTTTTTCGTGTTTATACAGAGCTGGAAAAATTACGCAATTCGTATACGATATTCTTTTATTTACGATCCACGTATACAAGTGTATATATATATTTAACCGTTAAATTTACACGTTCAACACTATATACCTTCACCTTACAAACTTTGTAAAAATCACTCCTTATCGCTGGAAATTCCTCTCCATCCGCGTAAAAACGGCGCCCGCCCCTTATCGCACGATCGCACCTTTCCAAAAATCCCGCACGTTATAATATATATCGGCGAATCTCTCGTGTCCGCTCACTTCCTGGCGGGGGACTGGCCACCACGGCGATCGGCAAGGTTCACGACCTCGATTAGTCATACACCGGTGATGACGTCAGGCGTCACATCGGATTCCCATGATAATGATGATGATGATGCTGGTGCACGCGCGGTGGGAGCGAACTCGATGTATCACGGTGTATACAGAGGACCCAATTTTCGAGGCGCGTATACGTGACTCGAGCTTTCCCGGAATACGGTGCACATATTATACACACACACACACACACACATACGCGCGTGTGGTTAATTTCAAGTTGATTCGAAAGAGCTGTTCGCCGGTGGCATTTGAATATTTTAATTTCGACGTTTTATTGGGGGATATAAATTTTAATCAAGTGTTACAGAGTATGTGATTTAATTACCGAGATATATATGTTGATTTTGTTTTATTCCATATTTGTTCAAATAGAATTTTTACGTATAGGTGTGTAATTTATGACTCACCGCCAATATGATCGCTATATAATATAACGCACGCGTGACGCATGCGGAAAAATATTTTCTGTCATATAAAATTCAAGTGTGTGTGTGTGTGTGATACACCTGCGTTGAACGCGCGGGGCCTCGAGATTATAATAATATGCCCTCCTCGCTTCCTCAAACACCTCGACGGTCGACTATATACGCGGCGCGCGACACTTGATTTATCTGTAATTTTTAAAAAGCCATTATAAGCTGGCATATAAGCGAGAAGAAGCGTGGAACGAATAGCTCTCGCGGTTGTGTACACAGAGAGAATTTTAACTCGGTCGATCGAAGGTCGAGGCGTAGTTATATAGCATAGATAGTATAATATAGCTATAGATATATATAAAGGCCGCGCGCGGCGTCGATTAGCAGCTTTATGTCAATGACCGGCTCACACTTACATATTCATATACTCGCTCACACATTATACGTTTACGCGTATACGGGCTTAAATCTTACGAGTTATTCTTCAATGCCGCGTGATGTATCGCCCGTTCGCGTGGATTATTCTCGCTCCTCTTTTCGCTTGCTATTATTCTTCTCTCCGAAGTCGCGCGGCAATGTCGTTGCATTGTAAAATTGTGATGCACGCGCGGATTGAATTTCACGCGCTGTGCATCGTATAATTGCCGCGCGCGAGACGGGTGTCGAGTTTTCTGTCGCGTATGTGTATATAATATGCAGTATGTGTAAGCGCGACATTGGCTTTTAGGAAAACTATAACGTCGCGCTTTCGTCTTTTGTTTTGTTTTTTTTTTTTTTTTCGTTTCGTGGATAACAGAATGGGCAAGTGGCGGCGAAAGAGGAGATGGCATTTCAGTGTTGCCATATAGGGGCAAATTTTGTTTTTTCGTTCGGTGGGCGCGGTATGAGGAACTCGGTTTTTCTTTACACCGAAGTCGCAATTATAACTGGATAAATTAAAAAAATGGGTGATGAATCGTAAATATACATATAAGAGTGTAGGTATGTATGTGCCAAAATAAAAAAAAAAATAAATAAATTACGGTGGGCTAGGTAAATATTTCGATTGGTATCAGTGTTAAACAAACACGGGGGTGGGGGGGCAGGGCATTATTATCTAAATTTTTATACATGTATAATTCGGCTATACATCGTTCGACAGAGGTGTGGGATCTAATCTAATCTAACCTATACACGGCAAATAATACACGTCATCGTGGAAAAAAAAACAGAAAAAATTTTTATCGTTAATTTTGTCGCGCGTATTACATACAACATCTATAATATATTCACATTCGAAAGAATATTTTTGCAATCCTGCCCCAGCCGAATATAATTCGCAAACTATATAACGTTTTATTTATATATTATACACACGCCTATATATATATATATATAATATACGACGCGCACCGAAAATCGCAACAATCGAAATTTTTCCATCGGCCGCGTGCGCGCTCCGCTGCCTCTCTCCCGGCGCTTATATGTATGAATGAAGAAAAAAAATAAGTGCTCCTTAGCACGCATTTTATCGCTTACACCATCTTACGTAAGCTAAAATACCTCCTATTACTCACCTACACACACACACACACTAACAGAAAACTCTCGACAAAAATTCCTAACCACTCCGCGCGCTATAGCTTTTGCAACCTTGAACTTCCTCGGCTCGCGTTCGTCGCCCTTAACCAAAGAATTTTCCTCGAGTGCAAACGGTGTGTATATATATATATATAAAATAGCCATAGAGAGAGAGGGAGACACACACATAGACATCATGCATGCAGGTTCAGTGACACACGCGCGCGTGCGTGACGCGCCGCGGCGACCGTTAGTGTATATATATGTGCGCGCGGAAGTGCATTGTGCTCTCGCGCTCCGGGGGAAAATCGAAGGGGCCCCTGCCTCTCTCTCTCTCTCTCTCTAACGATCTTGCGGCAGCGTCGGCAATTCAGGAAGCCTCCTTTCCTCCTCCTCCTCCTCCTCCTCCTCCCTGTCCTTGTCGCGCGAGAGCCCGGGTCGCCGACCGGTCGCTCAGTGCCAAGGACTTGCGGGAGAAGAAGAGAGAGACGGTGGGAGGAAGGGAGGGAACAATCGCCGCTTTGTTTCCACGATGCTGAACCCGTTTCACGTGATGCTCTCTATCTCTGTATAGGCTGCGTGAGGATGGGCGTATTGTAGGACGAAGCGCGGGTTTTCCGTTTTTGTGTGCGGGGCGCCGAGAGGTTTGGTCGCTTTTTTTTTTCGGGAGGTTATTGTGGATTGAAATGTCGAATTTTTGCGCGGGGGTACGAGAATGTATAGTATTTAAACTGTAAGTTGTAGCTTTTTATATAGTCGATGAAATGTGGCTGAATATACTCGTGGTGATAAAAGACGGTTTAATGACGGAACTATACGTCTCCTAATGTAGCCGTATATACAGCCATAAACCGCAGGCGCGAGGCGCGCTATCTCAACTCTAAACGATCCACAAAGTACCATGATAAAACTTTCAATCGATTAGAGGCGACATAAGATCTACCGTATCCGATCGAATTAAATCGTCTTTTTATTATATACGCTACACGCCCCCCACGGCAACTAAACACTGCGCATCGCATTATGTTCCGGAATTAATTTACGGGCGCTATATGCAGAACGCGGGCAAAGAAAGTGCGGAATTCATGTTTTCGGCCTCGTTAGCAGGATCTATAGCGTTCAGTCGCGCGGGCGCACTACACCCGCTGACACAGATCCGGCTCCCTCGCGGCCGCCTCGCTTTTTTTCCCTCTTATTTTCGCTCCTTCCGCGCGTTCTCGCATATATATATATATGCGCAGATATCATCGAGCGCATAACTCGTGATTCGGTGTGTATATGCGCGTCTGTGTGTGTTTGTGTATCAGACTGGCCTACCTTCGCGGCGCAAAAAAGGTTTCCACGACGGCCGCGCGTGTATGCATATGCTCGCTGCTATATGTAGCGTAATTAGTTTTCGCTTTTTTTTGGACTGGTGATGGTAGTAGTCGCTGGGTTATGGTAATGTTTACTGAGATGCGATTCTGAGATTTCGTTGCGGCCGCGTGCTAGTCGCGTTACGATAGAGAAATTATGACGGTAAAAAGTATAATATATATAATTGTAAGGTATAGAATTTTTTTTTTTTATAAAGAATAGGATTAATATTTATATAGTAATATAAAAATAGTAAATGCGATTTATTTATCTTATCACCCGACTAATCGACCATCCAACCACATTCGCACACACGCGATTTCCCCACATCCTATCCACACATCTCTGACGCAGAGAAAGTAAAAACCTCGCATCCATTGAAAAAAAAATCCGCGATCAAGCACCATGAAATCATTTAAAAAAAAAACAATTAGCGGCAAGTCCGCTATACGATCGCCTAAGGTGCCGCGGGCGCGGGAAGAAAGAAAAATGGAAAAAGTAATTTCTCTCCTATATGGTTGTGACGACGAGAGCGGCGGCGGCGCACACGCGGTCGCGCTCATTACGCGCAACGAGGTCGCTGCACCTCCTTTCTGCGCGCGCGCGGAGGTCGACGGCTCGTGCAGCAGTGAAGAGAGAGAGCGGAGAAGGAGGAGGAGGACGATCTTTGTTCAGGAAGCTAGAGAGATATATCGCGAGAGTGTGGGAGATTGAAGGCTGATGCACGCCGCGGTATTATAATGAAAATGCTCGCGATGGGATGTGTGGGAATGTTTGCTCGATTGCTGGCTTATTCGTCGCGAATATGTAATCTAATTGTGTAAAAATATTAATACAGAGAGTAACACGTTGAAATTATGTCTATTGAAAGATAAGTATAATCCTGTATATATGGGGAAATCGTTTCTCTCCTTGTATCCGAAATTCCTCGTAGAATAACGAAAGCAATCATCACGCGTGTGTCCCCGCTTATAAATAAAGTAAGACCGACGAACAAAAGCAACTTTTACTGCTCGCTCTCTGCGCGCTGAGGTCGCTGCACAGAAAACACCGAGGAATTATATCAAACAAACAGCCAATTAAAGTATACGCGCGCCGCGCGCCGTTTTTCCTTTTCCGCGCTCTTCCGCCTTTGCGAGAAATCAAGCGGGCGCGCGCGGGTGAAAGGACTGCGAGTGCGGAGAGACATCGAGGTGACGATTATATGCCACGGTTCAATGCTAAAAAGCAAGGGAATAACTTCGCGCTACTCGCTCTTGTTATCCTCGACGTAATTGGATTTTTCTCTTCGATCGCGGCTGGCTTCGATTATATTAAACTACGCGGCGTTAAAGTCTTTCAACAAAATTGCCGAGATATTTAATATTATTATCCAAGACGCACAAAATAAGGAATTATTATAGAATTATAAAGGAAAATGTATAATAAACGCCGACTGCTGCTCGAGTCATATATAATTGAATTTTCCTCGCGCGCAGCAAACGAAAGCGCGCCGCAGCCTCTCTCTCTCTCTCGGTATGTATACACTTATACTTTACTCGCGTACACACACACACACGCGCGTGTGTTCTTTCTCGGGTATACTCGCGCGTGCTCCACTAGCCTGGCCTGCTCCGCATTGCCACTTGGAGAGCCGATTAAAGCCGCGCGTCTCTCTTTCTCTCCTCTCCGCGCTCTTTCCTTCGTCTCTTCGCGTTTCGGCCTCGAGTTTTTATCTGCCCAGCTCTCCTCTCCTTTTTTTCTCTCTCTCTCTCCCCTTCGCGCGCGCATATATATATATATATTCTTGGATAGGTCGTCGCGTGGTCGACGGCCACGGTCGCCCGGTGCGTTTTTTCTCTCTCTCTCTCTCCTCTTTCTTCTCCTTTTCGTCGCGTCGTTCCGTGTCTCTCGGATATATATCCATTCTTCGCCGCGGTAGACAAAAAAGTATATTAAAGAAGCGTGTATGCATATATATATATAGGTGTGTATGTATGTATGCGCGTGTGTATAAGGCCACTGGGTGAAGAGTTGCTCACAGTATTCGAAGCCGCGAGTATATATAAGTATTTTCGCCAGCATATGCGACAACGGTGACGAACGTGTATATTATAGTATATTAAAACAAACGAGAATAGAAAAACGATTTGTCAGCGACCAACCCCGTAACACACTAATGAACCTCTTCCGCGGGCACAACGCGCCCCGCTGACAAGACGCGCGCGCGTGAAAACAACCGGCCGCGTCATTCTCCTAACCACAATATATCATAGAAGAGCTGCTGCGCGCCTACACACCACACCCCAAAAACCTCTCGTCGTCGTCGTCGAGGTACTAGAAAACTCGCGCGCGCGCGCGCGCGCCTCTTAATCACGAGACTATAGGTGTACCTGCAGCGCGCCTTGAAATATATGGCCGGTATAACGCGATTAGCACGCGCTATACTCTCGCGCGGAGAGGGATAATCCAAAACAAACCCAAAGGGTTGACCGTCGCTGAGAGAGGGGCAAAGGGATCATCGCAGATCCCCTCCCTCTCTCTCTTTCACTCCTTGTGTAGTACTTATAAGCCGGATTTAAACGTCAGTTCTGTTGCTACAACATGCCCCGGCAAATTATGGAAAATCTCGTTAAGTGAGGATGCGACGAGGATTAGGACGCTGTGGCTGCTGCTACTGCTGTCCCCGGGGGGATTAGCGGCGCTGACAGCAGGGGGAGCCGCACAATTAGCGTCTTGGAGGCGATAATTTGTCACCTAATTTAACCGAGAGTAGGTATAGTCGAGTAGTGTGTCCGCGTTTCTATAAGTGAATGGGCTTTGCAAGAGGGCTATATTTGTGCGCTGTGTACGTCATATATACGGTTATTATGCCAATTGTAATTGCTGAACATTACTCATTAATTATAACGATATAATATATAACAACGACGTACGACGAAGCACTGCACATAATAGAGAGATCCCCTTAGACACACTTTTTTTTTAGAGGAGGGGGGGGGGTGAGAGAGGAGTCCACCTTTGTGGCGGGTCGGAAATTTGCTATTAACCGCAATAAAGGAAAGTGCGGTTCACCGAGTAATTTTCCCCCGGCCGCAGCCAAATTTTCCTGCTGCTGCGCTCGACACACTCTTGTAACCCTTTCGTGCGGCCTTATGATCGACGGCGAACCGCAGACTGTTGACGACGAGTCGCAGGGAAAACAATCGATTTCTCCCGCGCGGCTAATTTACTACCCCAGAGAGAGAAAGAGAGAGAGAGGAGCAACCCTTTCGCCATATAACCACGCCCTATGCGCGCCTCGCTGCCACCGCAACGTAACGACGCCGTCATTGTCGGAGCCCCATTCAACCCTTTCGGTCCAGCGGCCTTTTCTTCTTCCGTAGAGTGCACTACTATACTACCACTGGCGTTATACTACTGTGTGTACACGTATAGAGCGATGCGCCCCCGGATGATGATCCGCCGTTTTCCTTCGTTCACCGCCCCGCGGGGGTGTACATATGTATAGGTACCGCGATGATGCTCTCGTCGGGTGCTGCGCAGAATAGTTGAATTGTGCGATGCGTCGAGGGTGAAAGCCGCAGTCTTTTGAAAATTCTCGCTGCGAAAATTGACTGCGGTTTCGCGGTGCTTTCTTGGCAGATTATAGTTTGTAATTTATTGGCTGCTGCTGCTGATAAATCGGTGATGCGCGGTTAGCGATGTGCGGGAGAGAGATTAATTATTCGCCATTGTGCGTGTATTTTGTAGAGATACAGAGAGGAGAGAGGATATCTTTCGCGTGCAGAGCGCGCGAGATAATAACATTACCAATTGAATATGTCGGGGCTATACTCTTATACTTTCGTTTGTTTCGTATGTGTGTATACATATATAGGTGCATGATGGGAATCGTTAAGTGCTCGTGATGACTTGTTGCAATTTTTTTTTATTCTTTAAAAATACCCGCTTTTCCAATAAAATCATTTACCATTTCATAATAATTGCATTGTTATATAACCTGCCACCGCCAGACATCAATCATTCGCGGAACATTCGCGAGCCCGACCTCCCCCACACACTTGATAATACACCATTTTCTAGGTTAACCCATCAACCCGCGGGGCCATCGCACTCGCTCTCTTATCTTCGTCGACCTTTCGCTCTTCCTCCGATCAATTTGCCGCGCCAACCTTCTCGCCCGCTCCTGCATACACATATACATGCGCTTAGACACATGCACACACATACACTCGACAACGATGAGAGAGAGAGAGAGAGAGAGAGAGAGAGAGAGGGGGGAAGAAGACTAAGCCTAAGCTATAAGCACGCGGAGAGCGAGCGGGCACGTTCACTCGTCGACGTCGGCTGTTCCGCGAATGTTACGGGACCGCGCATAGCTCGACGTGGGAGTGCAACTACAAGTGCATCGCACTCTGCACGCGAGTCGCATATCTCTCTCTCTCTCTCTCTCTCTCTCTCCTTCTCGCGGAGAGCGGCGTGCGCGAGTCACTGACCTCGAGCAGAGAGAGAGAGAGAGAGAGAGAGAGCAAGGTAACTTTTCTAGTCGCGCGATTTTCTGCGAGGAGAGAGGGGGAGGGAAGATCGCGTGCGCTGTGCACGTATGCTTAGAGAGAGGATAAGAATCGTTGCGTATGTGTGTGTGGGTATAGAGCGTTCCTGTGCGAGAGCTTAGACGAGCGAGCAGAAGAGAAGCTCGGGAGTCGATGCACTCTCGAGGGTACACATATATACATGTGGGAGAGGATGCGCGCGAGGTAGCTTCGAGGTGTACTGTTATTTTTTCGAGGAGGCGTGGACATATGCGTGTGGGGAGAAAGGAGTGTGCAGTTTTTTTTTGCTGGTATCCCGGGAGGTGTGTATGGGTTTAGATGGGGGAATATCGGTATGAAACGTGAATGTTCTGGAAGGTTTTGAGAGACTTTTGCCTTTGAGTTACGTATAAAAACGAATTGTTTTTTTTTAACTTTTAGACGGCCGGCATTTGAGATTTGAAAGCGCCTTTTAATAGTATGCCCAAATCGGTATGTCTCCTATCATCTATCAACTATATGCAAAAATCATATGAATCGATGTATGTACACGTGTTAAATCTAGCAATTTGCTCCATTTCTTTTGATCTTTGAACGATTTATCGTTTTTTTTCCTTTCATTCCCAAACATATCCATTATATACTCATTACACTATAAAAATGCTACAATCATTCCTACAAACAAAACAGAAAAACAAACAACCCATCCCCACCCCAATCGACCTAAACCTGCTCAATCTCAATGCGACAGTCCGTCAATCCGATCAACCCATCACGCACTGAGGAATGCAACAACGCTCTCGCACACAGCGAGAAGAAAAGAAAAAAAAGGAAGAAACAGCCGAGCTGCCACACACGCACACAGCTCCTCGCACCTTCCATCAGGCCAGTGACATTTCAGTCCGTGCTCTCGTCATCAGGTATTCCGTCGCCGCGCGGCGGGAAAAAAAATCGCGATCCGGTTCTATGCGGGCGCAGGAGCGCATCAGCAATGCATAATAGGCGCGCGATACTGTGTATATATATAAAACTCGGGTAGCGCCTACGCCTTATATACACACACGGTTTGTGACGTGGCGGCGTGAGGATGATAGTGTATAGGCGCGCCCCTCGCTTTTGTCGCGGTGATGATGCGCTACCACGAAAGGATTTACCCGAGGAGTTGATAATTGAAGTGTTTTTTTTTGTTTGAATTTGAAT
>JAPYZP010002027.1:0-14529 GCA_030522985.1 Torymus sinensis
ATAATTTATAATTTCGAAATTTTGCACAATCTGAAGTACCTTGTGTCGAAACCGAGAACGTCTATAGTTGACTTCAATTTTCAAGTGAGTCGTCTAAACATTGGACCCCTCCCCCCCCCTGAAGGCGACGTGGTGCGTATACTATTTTTCGCCATATCGGGGCCAACAATACCACATTCGCGTTTTTAACCCGGGAGCGGAAGTAGTACTTTCGGCCAGGGTATGGCGACAAAAACCCTTTTTAACCCCTACTTAACCATTTACCCTTTACATAACCCTTTATACATATGAACTATTGGGTAGAAGACGGACGGACATTTTGGCTTTTTAATGTAATAATAAAATAGATAGATGTAAATGAATTCTCTAAAATAAATCTTGAAGAAGCGACTACAATATCTGATTTAATCCTCGCAAAGACTAGTAATACATTTGAAAAATTGCATAATCCGTAATTAAATACAGTGTGGAATCCTACTTAAAGTTGATAAAAAATTTTCAATTATTTTAGTTTTGCTCTCTACATTCAGTTTATTTTCAAGTATATAATGCCGATTTGTTCTTCATTTAATAAATGTACATAATATGTATTTGTACAATAAAATATATATATATATATATATATATATAAATATCCCTGTTAGAAAACTTCCGTATGTATAGATATGTTGTATTTACATTTTGTTTTTCCAAATTTATACACATTGTATATAGCTATATACATGGAAGTCTTCTGACAGTGTATATAATAATAAAAATAATGACTTTTACGTGTATAAAACTTTCTCTTTATCAATAATTTTCCAGAGTAAGCGAATTAAGGTGGCACCGGTGCGCTAGTCCGTATCTATGAGGAAACATTTGCATTGACTTTTTACTTAAAATAATGGACAAAAATGCAATGAAAACATTTAATAGTTAATTATAACAATACTGTTATCCATTTACGCACTCCGAAATATAAAAAGTAAAAAAATTATCTACGGCCCTGAAAGCGTATGTTATATACAAGAGGCGCAATTTTTTCGTATAATGCATGAAGTTTTCTCCAAAATTTCACTGGTGATCGTGGTTATTTACAACTTTATTTTAAAAAAAATTATCGATTATCAGCTCATGTAGGGGAAATGAATACGTTTAATTGCACTTCTACAAGAACCTATATGAAAATTAGGAGTTTCAACATTTTTTTTTCTCTTTCATTTGCCTAGTGAGCCCAACCGGAACACATATCAATAAAAAGTTTGAGATTTCAGCTTTCGATAAAGATTTTTCTTTTTTGATTTTTGTTGGTTTTTAAAAATGACGGAGCCACCTTAATTGAGTCTAACAAATACTACTGCGTTAAAACTTTCTATTTTCTTACATACCCAAAAATTATTCATTATTTGAAAAAATGTTGATATATTGCCAATACATTGGCAATAGTATCCTTTTTTACGCGGGAGAAATGTTATAATTTTGTTCATGTTAACCTAAATCAAAAAGCGAAAAGATATAATATTTTTGAACAACTCCCATTATCCAACAGTATCAATGCATCCTTCATTAGATTATACTTGCCGTATCTACCCTATCCGATCTCCGTCTGCGAGCAGAAAACTAAAGTTCATTATTTTGAATAGATCAATACGCACAGGCGCGCTAATTGAAATGCTCGCGGTCGGCTCATTTTTCTTACTACCCAGTATCTTCAAACGCTCATAATTACGGCAAAGGCTAAAAAAAGCCCAGGCATTTCGACCTCGCACTCTTTATAATGAATGCCTTCGTTAACTCGTCTACATTGATGTACCCGAAACTTCAAATATCGCTACTCCGACAAAAGCTTCATCTAAAAAATAGAAAGCGCCCGTGGCGTGGAACCGCCGTCAATAAACAAAAAGATAAAAGGAAAAAAGCCCGACGGATACGAACGAAAAAAAGAAAAAATAACATGTTCTTTCCTTTCTCTAGCAGCGTAAAAATTTTTTCAATTCACAAAGGCGCGATGGATAAAAAAGTGAGCGCTTTAGAGACCGTCGCATATTCGATTGAGGGCTTCCATCGTCATCAGTCTATATGGGCGCGTCACTTGTGTGCCGCGTCCACAGGATATACTGTGAAATCATTTAGGCCTATACCATGACTTTCAACAAGCAAATACTTTTCCCGTTTGTCGTAAAAGTAGAAAGATCAAAAAGGGGAAGGAAGAGAGGATACTTGGGCGATTCCGTGGGCGCGGCCAAGCTCGTTATCCAAACTTGCAGTTATGAGAGCGCAGTAGTAAATCTGTGCCTCTCGCTCTCTCTTTCTCTCTCTCTCTCTCTCTCTCTCTCTCTCTTTCTCTCTTTCTCACTGTCTCTTGCTCATTTGCTCGCGCTTCTCTCTGATGCACACTGTAGCAGCTGCCCCAGCGATAGTATCGGGCGCTGATGATTCGGAACCTTCCCGTACCGGAAAGTTACGTACGATAAACTGTTACAGTCGATTTCTGCGGCTAGGGAGAATTGCCTACTGCGCGTGCTTCATCGCTAGACTATATATGGGTACGAGCAGTGGGCGGGTAACTATTATGGACTAGTAACGTAGAGCCATGTATCTCAGTTGACCGACGCATAATGATGGTTCTTTACCGGAACCGCGCTTAGTGGGGAAAAAGATAAATTAGTAGTTTTTTCTACTTATTCAATAGGTGAAACAATTGTCACTAATTCAACTTTAGAGTGTGAGATGAGGCATACCTTGTAGAAAAGCGTGATGATCTAATGCAGTTTTTTGAGGAAAAAAATTTTCATACTTTAATAAGTCATAAATGTAGCGAGTTTTCGAGCAGAAGAAAAAAGTTGGAAGGAAAATGCATAATTTTTCAGCATACAGATATATTTTACACAATACAAATATAAACAGAAGTATGTCGACATCGACGCATTGCTGGATTTATAAAAATTCTAAAGAAAAATTCTAAAAAAAGGTTTGTAACTTACATAATAATTTTTACGAAATCCAAATGTACTACTGATAAGTTGTTCATAAAGATAATGAACGGCATTTGAAGGCATTCCTCATTATTGCATTGGATAGAAATAAATATATAAATAAATCAACTCAAATGTTATGTTACACTATTAATGTCTATTATGTTTTTATAAAATCTGTCTTTTTAAAATTAAACGTCTTTTCACGCTCTAAATGTTTGCAACATAAAAGCTTTATGTATATAAATAAGAAAAAAATTATTATGTTTGGAATACTATAGTTGCATAGTTTGTTGTATTACTTATTTATGAAAAGATCATTTCTGATCCAAGCGAATTTATATTAAATAGTTTTAGATGATAAAACTAAAGTAATATAACAAAGACCATACAATATATTCCTAGGCTTAGAACCAAGACAGAATAGTAATACATTTTTAATGAATACAAATTGTCGAAACAATTTTGATTGCAAACAATCTATTTATTTTATGAATTTTAAATATTTTATATTTTCACAGAATGCGAAAAAGTGTAATAAATAGCGTTATAAACATTCTATGAACGAACATTTTTCTTAATCTCTCGAATAAAATGGAATTTCGCTTTGTGAAAATAACTCCTAGTTAAAACCTGCCTTAAAACACATCTTGTATATTTATGTCAGACTGGCAAAAAAATTTGAGAGCACAGAGCATAAACATTTGCGCGAACACGCTGGGGGCACTTTTCCGCACGCTGTAAAAAGACTTTACCGTACCCGGAGATAAATTTTTCTTCACGTTCTACACCTAATTGCAATTGTTTTTCTTGAAAATAAATCTGCTCTAGCGGCACCCGTTCATACTCGTAACGGAAAAATGGGTTGCCTGTGAGAAAAATCCATCCACGGAATCTTACATAAATGCATGATTTGCTTCGTCTTGTAATTGGTACAGTTATGTCATCAACTCAATCTAAAATTCACTTAAGGTTGCTGAAAACGTACATAAAAAAATTTAATTTTTGTCTATAAAATAAAATGCAATATTGTAATAATTTTTTATTTTAACGATTGTAAGTCTACTACAATACCACTAGCGTTGAATGTCTATTGTTAAAAGATAACTTAGATTGTTTGAATATAATATTTAAATATAGAGTAATATTTAATGTAAAGACCATGTACTTTACACTTTTATGTGTAAACATAATAAAGATTAATTAAGTTGCATGTTTTACTTAAATAAGTAAGCCACCGCAAAGTGTACAAAGTACCATAGAAGTATCAGATAAAACCCTTCAGAAAATTCATATCATTTTTCTAAATTGAATATCATATTTACAGCCGCAGCTTTGAATTCTTTGTTATACATGGATTTGCGATAAAATGCGCATACCATCCTATATGTACACCTGCAACAAAGCGTTTTATTTTACTCGCACCAAATGTATCTGGAAATAATTGAATTAAATGCTTGTAAAGCTAGCGGCGGGACGAAAATGCAGATGAAAGCTAGATGTGCAAATCTTTTTTAAATTAAAGCCGCAGCAGGACGAACTTAATCTGAATCTCGTATTTCTTGCTTATTTTAACAAACGCGTGCAACTCACGCGATCCATATGCAGAAATTATGCCACTCTACGACGAATTTATTAAAAGAAAGCAAAGTAAAGGATAAGTACGTTTCTCTCTTTACTTAGAAACCACATAGAAAAAGGATATAAAAACTAGCACTTTTTATATAAGTATAATATACAAAAGAGTAATTAATATGGAATCTGTTGGCTCTCTTGTTTATTTCTCTGGTTATTTAATTTATAAATAATGGTAAAACTAAAAGAAACAACCTTTACTACATTAGTACTTCGGTAGTAGTTCGGTGGGTCTGACATTAGTATTCTTGTATGAATTTTCTTTGAACTGACGAAACTTAATGTGATTTTGATTGCCTTCTACCAGTTCCGAATTTTAGAATACCTCCAACTCTAAAAATTTTGAATTATTTTTATTGCAAGGCCAAACATATGTTCTTCTTCTTTCTAGAGGAAGCTTTGTAATGGTAAAAATTTATGTTTTGTTATAAACACGTTGGAAATGTGTTTTGAGTCATTTGGAGTTGAAATACATATTTTAAAAAAATGTATGGTCTTGATATATGAGATCTTGGATTCTATTTAATTTAATTTTAATAGAACAAAGCTCATTTTTTTTCGTTTCAATTCGAGTCACGAATCCGCTTTTATTTTGTAGTGCGTGTTTGTTATCGGTAAACGATTTATTGTATTTCATTCAATAATTATAAGAGCTATGTACGATTAACTACGTAGAGATTCGGCTGACAGTAGATTTGTTGATTTATGAAGGAACTATGGTCACACATGTGAAATAATGGCGAAGGTATCAAAATAAATAAACGTTTAAAAGTTTTTTATTTAAGCCACTCTTCAGATGCTACATAAATGAAAATTTTAAAGTCTTATTACAGTACAGTTCAATATTATAGAATTGAAAGTTCAAAATAGGATTTAAAAAACTACGATAAACTGACAAATCGCTATTACTGGAAGACTTACAAAGTGAAGGTAGCAGTATATAACCTGCTCCCAGTCAAGTAAATAAAATGAAACGAAAAATTGAGGTATGTTTATATGTGTGATTGTAGATAGCTACTGTAAGAAAGAGGAATGCCAATAGTTATTTTATTGGATATTTATTTATTCTGATAACTCCACCATTTGACAGTGTGGCCAAGTCTTGCATCAAGTGCAATATGTTCCATCATATTTTCTGCTCATTATATTCATTAGATCTCAAGAAAAACATCAAATAGAGAAAAAAATCACTTTTCGTTCTAATAGCTAGCATAAAAAGTAGTTAATCGTGTTGAAATTTTGTGGGAAAATAGAGTTGGAAACAGTTAGTATTTCTGAAGGAAAGTTTTTTAATTAAGATTATTAAACAAATTTTTAATAATAAATTGGATTTCCTTCAATAGAAGTATTAAATTTGGAACTCATAAGGGATTTTGGTTTAAAGAATCGACTGATTAAAATTTAATTGAAATAAATAAAATTTCATTAAGATTTTACAATTGTTTTTTAAGGTACTTGAAGTCCCCTGCAAAATGATCGGCACTTGACAAGTAAATATCAGGATCTATTAGTCCCATTTTGACCTAATAGGACTTATTAGTCTTTTCTTTTTTGCTTACATATGTTTGTGAAAATATTTCTGTATTGTTAAGTTCGTTTCTTAATTGTTTTATATTGATTTTTTTTATTTTTGATATTTTATTTCAACAGCAGTCATTCATTTATATGACGTGACTCCATAGACAATTAAAAGTCTTATTTGTTTCAAACGATTTTTTCCTAAAATTACGTTGAAATATGACGAAGATTTAATCTTCGATCAACATTTTGTAGATCTATTTTGCTTTAAAATAATATTTTTTTTTTTTGTTATTACACATACTAACACTTTGTCTAGTATTCGAGAACTTACATTCATATATTATTATTATAATTAAACGTTATAATTTGTATTCTTCTTTGTAAACAACTTCAACAAATACTTCAACGTGAACGTGACCTCCATAAAAACTTCCGCCACAATTCACTGAAAAAAATTGTATGCTGTAGAAACCATAGTTTCGATTTGCTGTACTTGTATTGATCATTTACCATACCCTTGCAGACAGCTGAAACAGTCTATTTATTTGTATAATGTAACGGCATTATTGGTCAGATGCGGAAAATGTATTTGTACAGCTCTGAGAATGATACGATTTAGTTTTTCCACCTGTATTTGGTTGTTGACAATGCTACAACGCGAAGTCGATGTTTATGTTATAATATAAAAAAGTCAAAGAATCCGCCGCATCAATCGCGTGTTCGCAATCCGCTTTGGCATATTTCATCTGTAATCCAGTGTATTTATCAATCGAGATTACTTTAATGAAAACTATGTACATATGTCGAATCATAACTTATTTAAAATGCTTCGACAAAAGAACTTTATACATTAGTTCTTTCAGTGTATCTTGTACGACTCTCATAACTGTACCAATACAATTATTACCGTACCTACAAAATTCAGACAAAAGAAAATCAGCCAAACGGTATTGTTGTCAGAGTCGAGAACTCTGTAGCCACATGGCCAAGGGCGTAATTTTTCGGTGTTTCGTTATCACCGAGGCTATCACCAGTGACGCTACTGGTGGCAAGCGCAACGTCGCCTTCGTAGAGTCATAGTAATTACAAGTACTCGGACTACCCACTGAGCCGAAGTTTATTCACCCCATCGCTGTCGAGCTTTAATTGGAAAGTATCAGCGATCATCTGTACGGTGCGTATACTGATAAAAAACAGAGAAAGGAGAGGAGAAAGAAACGAATGGTTCTTCTTGCGCTTTCTTACTCTCGTGAAACATTATAGTTTCGAGAGAAACGACGACGTAGCTTAATGAACGGTACTTGCAGCAGTCGCGAAAAATGTTATACACGTTTTTCGCTGTAATTGTCAGGAAAGATTGGTGAGTTTGCCGTGGGAATTAGAAGATTGTTTTTACCCAGGATAACTTTTCTAAAAGTAAATGTGGAGCATTCTTTACGGATTTTTTCATAGTTACTTATGTGAAAAAATAATTCTATATAAATATAGAATTATATTTTACCTAAATTTAGGTTTTACGAAAAAATGAATTTAATATTAATATATTTCTATGTTAAATAAATAGAATTATTTGAATTTCATATTAATATTATAATAAAATAATCAGTGAAATTACTTATAGCATCATAAATATTCTTTCATTTTAATTTATATTCAAAATATTTTATGATAACGTATAATATTAGCATTCATGAATATAATAAAACCAACATTGAATAATTCTAGGAGAAATTGACAGTAATTTGAGCCATATGATTTTGAAAACTTGGAATATTGGGTATTGAATACGATATTTTTACGTAATCTAAGGTCCCGAAAAAATGTTTGAGGCGTTCTAAAAACAAATACGTTTTTTTCGTGAAGTCACGAAAATATATTTTTTGCAATTATTCTAAAGTATCTCGAGAGTTTTAGACTCAATGATATTTGGCTGGATATCATTCGGAAGATGGAGATGTATTATACCGATTTTGCGGTAAGCTTTTGCTAGAGGGCTAATGATTCCGTGTATGTATTAGTTCGTCGATTGTTGTGAAAAAGTCCAGAAGAGGCACTTTCCATATGCTTGTCCAGCTCGAGCCTTTAATAGTATATTACGCACCATGGAAGGAAAAACCTTGGATAGCCCATATCTCGTGTAAATTGCCACCCAAGCCGAAGACGAAGGTGGCAAACACGAGATGTGGACTGACCAATTTTACTCCCGTGGAGCGTATACTATTTTTCCTCACACCGAGGCCGAAAATGCCACATTCCCGTTTTTGCGCCGGGCGGGAATGCGGGAATGTGCTGAGGAGAAGGCCGAAAGTCCCGAGGAATGTGCTCATCTGATTAAACAGATGTTGCAGCTCAAACGAATAACCGGCAAATCATACTAGATTATCCCCAAAGACTATGACAGCAATGACACGTACCTGCGACAGTGAAATGAGGAGTTAGTCGATGATTAGGTTACATATTACCGCTGACAACGGGTCATCCCGTTTTACTGCGCGAGTTACTTTTATTGTCTTCATTGATAACGAATTCATGCCAGACAGGGTGGAAGTACTGCTAGCGTTGATATTCTTGAAATAGCGAATTACAAGAGATATTCCACCTTTCGACGTCCTTAGTCAGGTCTGACGTTTCGAAGTATGTCGACTTGAATCGCTGATATCAGCTCTGCAAGAGGGCGTTAAAGAGTACAGTGATTACTCATACAGAAGCATACTGATCATCCATCCTGACCTAGATAAGATAAAGAAGATGAATACTGGTCTGAAGACTTCTGACTGATAGACTTGAGCCATCCTGGGGATGAAGATATTCCAAAATAATGATAGTTGCTTTGGGGCCTCTTGCAACCGAGAATAAGGTTAAAGATCCGTGAGATAATACCAAGGAGGAGTTTTAAGACGATTGGGACAGAAATGACTTTGGGTGGCGACGTATTCGCTGTGCCTAGCCAGCCTGCGACTAAGTTATTCCCTAAGAGCTAGGGCATCTAATTCTTCATACGTTTTGAATATATATAGACAATCGAATATTACTGCAACCATAGTGAGGAATAAGGAGTTATGGACAAAAACAGTTACGTTCAAAACTGGTAATAATTTGAAAAATGAAAGTTTTTATTCCATTCATATTTGTATATGTTATAGGTCTCATAATTGTATGTGAAATTTTGAAATATTCCTATATATTATTCCAACAATATAATTTGGAGCGGTAAAAAAATATTTGATAAAAAATTTAGAGAAACATTTTGTATATGTATATCTATGTCTGGATTTGCCTGGAGGTTAATCGAGAACGCTTTCATCGATTTTGAACCAACAAAGCTTATTCTCATCGTTCTGATAAAAAAAATTTGAATCCCATCATCTCTTTTCTAAATTTAGAATTTTATTTCTCTTCTTTTATTACCGCTAACAATATTCAATGTCATAAAGTTATTTTAAACCTCTTTATATTACTTATAACTATATATTTTCATTTTTTTAAACTGAATTATCTTAAGTATGCCATTTATAGTAAAGGGATCTTACATTACGTAACTAGTGCGCAAAATAGGTCATTTCCACACGAGACGAGTTGTGCTCGTGCGACAAAAGAGACGAGTGCGGGTGATGACCTATTGCGCACGTGTTGTGTATACTATTTTTGTGTGCGCAAAGTAGAGCACACAAGTATCGGAATGTGCTATTTTTCCCACTCGTTCGGGTTCGCAAAATCGAATTTTGCACACTCCGTTAGGAAATAGTACATTACGTAACTAGTGCGTAAAATAGGTTATTCCCGCACGAGTCGAGTTTGTCGCCCGAGCGCAGCGAGATTTTACGATTTTACGGATCTTTTACTATCAATTTGAGATAAATTATTTTTTATTGAAATTTTTTGACTGTATGTATTCTAAAAATTTTTTAAAAATTATTCTCTCACTCTGTCTGTTTTTCTACTTATTCTGATAAAAAGAAGAATAATTGAATAAACAAGGAGTACATCTTAACAGTCAAAGACACTAATTGTAACTCGCCCCTATACGTGACAATTCGTTTTATTTAATTATACGAATTTTCGCAGGATGTGCGGTAATGACGGTGATCTTCAATTGAGTTACAATCGATTAATTATTCAAATGCAAATTTATCGCTGTGGCACTCGTATGAGTGGCTTTACGTTATTTTTCTCATCGTGCTGAGTTCTTTCTCATGTGGACGAAGCATGCACACTGTTTGCGTTTTAGCTCGCTCGCCCCCGGTTATGCTTACTTTTTGCCAGAGGGAAGGGCGAGGCCGCCGTTAAAGCGGGTCGAGAGCGCCCGACTACACTTAAGTTTGCAATTAAAACGGATGAAACTTAATGCCTTTCGCTACGCGCTAGAGGGAGAAAAGGGGAAGATTATACGCGCCCGCCCTGCAGCAGTAACAAGATGCTTTTAAACATGTGCGCGTGTGTACAGTGCTGTCGTTTTCAAGAACACAGAGCTGCAGAGCCGACCATATTTTCGGTAGTCTATTCTGCAGCGTGGAAAAAGCGATGCACACTGGAAATTGAACTTGCACAATGGGGTAGCAAACCAACTTTTTATTTGCGTTTTAGCTTTTTAAAAATCGCGCATCACAAAATATTTCTCTCACATCGATAAATATTAGGTGAATTGTTTTGATTGGCATTCCAGATATTTGCTACAAGAAATTTACAAAATCTAAAATTTGTAACGTAAGAGACTCAGACACACTAAGCTTTCACATGCTCGGAAAAACTAAAACCCCAACCTGCAATACCTGTGATGCTAATCAGTCAATTAAACATATTCTAAAGAATCTAAATATTGACAAAAATTTAATGTTTCTAGAAATATTCAAGAACGATCATCAGACATATCTTCCATAAATACAACTTATAAGCCAACTGTAAAACAGCACTGTTATATTTATTTTTATTATTAGATTTTATTTTTGTAATAATATGTATAATTTTCTAAAATTATTTAGAAGTCTTTTTTATATATAATTTAAGAAATTTTATATATAATTTAAGACGGAATAATTGTAAAATTGTTGTTCTCTATATTATTACCGATACATATCAAAATTATAATAGTAGTTCCGTAAACTATTTATTATCCAATTCTGTAATACTTTCTTCTACTGAGTTTTTTTATAAATTCTTATTTATTTTATTTCAGTAACTTTAGTTTTAGCTCTCAAAATATATAATCTTTACTAGGTACTGTTGACAAGTTTTCGATATTATTTATCATTTTCAAGCTTATAAAATTAGAATATATGGGAATAGCCAAAAGTTTAATACAGGTTGACACACTGATATAGTTTATTTGTCTATAACATTCCCATACAGAAAAATAAATTTGAAACTACTAGCACATTACTTTTATATAAGTACTGTTATATTTTTGATCAAAGTTTCTGTCATTTTGACGTATCAATACATTTCGTTGAATTCAAAAGTTAATATTCCAAACGAGTTTTAATTTAAGTGCAACCAAGGATACATTATATTTGACAAAATTAAGCCATTCTGACAAGAATATTGTTAACTACAGTTCACTCTGACCTGAAGAAAAAATCGAGATAAATTATTGCGATTGAAATAATATCAAATCCTTAATTTTTGCAATATTACACTGGTTCAAAGGTAAATAGGGCACGCCCTTTCCCAGTAGTATGAAAAATGAGTTTTTTTTTATAACCAATCGATTGAAATAAAAATCTCATTTTCGAAAAAAAATTTAGTTAACAGTGTTCTTGCTTGATAACTTTAAATATTAAGTTCTTTTAGAAAATTTATCATGGCACGATTCCCAAGCTTTAGATTTCTTGATATAGCTGATGAAAATTTTAAAAACATTTTTCAATTTCCTACACACATACTCACAGCACCCACACACCCACACACAAACACATACACACACGCGCACAAAATAACACACACACATATATATATAAAAAAGTATATATTCAGGCTTGCCTTTCGTAGTCCTTCTACTAACCTACGTAATTATCACGTTAGATCAAATGAGTGTTCTCTCGTCGTGGAAATTTGAGCTGCTGAAAGAGCTGGAGTGCAGACGTACGTTAGTCTGTCACGCAACTTATTTATCAGATATGGGTAAATCTGCAGAATGGTGCGATTTTCTTGTAACTTTTTATTTGAGTAATTTATTGCTGCCATTAGCGGAGAGTGCGAAGCACATACTAATCAAATTTACCCCGTCTGACTGGAGAGGGGGGTAAATATCATTTCGCATAACGAATCGATCTGTGCGAACGAACCACCGAAATTAATTCTCTTGCTTGTCGTTGAAGAGACCAGAAACAAGAGAGCGAGAGAGAGGGAGGGAGGGAGAGAGAGCGAGAGAGAGAGAGAGAGAAATAGAGAGAAATAGAAAAAGATAGAGAAAGTGAGGAAATAAGAGACTTATGGAGACAATGAAAGCGAACAGCCAACATGGTATATGAAAACGTTAAAATCCTGGGGGGAGTGAGTCCAGTTTCGGGACAGGATCCCCAATTTACGTAAACTCGTGAGAATATATCCCGTATTCCGAATAAGCAGTTTGATGTTTAGCTTGATAATGAGATGGCATGCTATTGATAGTTCTACCCGATTTATTTATTCTTTTATATATGTTATTTGACGTCAGATTATTAAGGTGAAACCCGAATCAGCTGAGTTTCAATGTTCAAAGACACTTGTAAATAAACACTAGTATTTCTGTGTCCATGAATTAGAGACTTTTTGTGTACTAGTTCGAGACTCTGTCGACTGAGCTATTGCTGGTCCCTAATATATCTATATCTAAAATGACTAACAATAAGTTAGAAAATTAAATTAATAATACTTTTTATTATAAGACAGCAAAAACTATATTATTTAGTAAATAATAATAATCAGTTTAAGTTTTGGTTTGATACGAATTACCAACAGTGTTGTCAAAACTTGACCAACCCCAAAAAATGCCATACTCCCTGGCGGAAATAAATTATGCAACAATTGTGCCACAAGAGCTAAATATAATTTTTATTTGCAGTTATTTGCTATTATTTGCAGTTTATAATATGATTTGGGGAGCTAATAACACTTAATTATAATTTTTAGGAATTATTTGCTGTTAGTAACAGTTTTTTACAGTTATTTGCATTTTTATTGAAAAAAATTTTTATAAGAGACATGAATGATTATTATTTATTATTAAATATTAATATTGTTGTACAATTTATAACTTTATTTCTTTTATAGGGGAGACCGGGGCTAGTTGGCCGACTTCCCACATTTAATTTCTTTCTGTAAAAAAGTATTAGTAAATTAACAGAACTATTTTAGTTCATAAAAGTACTTGATATAGAGCATCTTCATAATTTTTTTTCAAATTTGTAAATTGATTACAAAAAAAAAGGTAGAAACAAGTTTCGAGTTGAAAGATTTTCAGTCGACCTGCCTCATAAGTGGGGTAAGTTGGCTACGTGCCTGTGATAGGTTCAGTTATAATAAATCTTTGAGTAAATAACGATATTATTATAATATATAAAAGAATCACATATGAAAATGTGACATTGAACAGAAAATAAGTTATAATCAGCTAAAACTATATATTACCTAAAATATATAAATGGAGGTTTTATTAGACTTCCTTAGATTTTCTGTGGCAACATTCAAGAACTTTTATACATGAAAAATAATGTGTTAATTAGGTATTAACCTTTAGAGTACCGGGATTTCAGGAGGCATATCGCCCTTAGAAAACTGGTATAAAAGGTATCTTATATATCATTGATTGATCATAGGCAAAGTGTCGATCAGAGGGTGAACCAATGTATTGGCTTTCCGGTACTCTAAAGTTAACATAGTAGAATAATAAGTTAAACAATCTACCTGTTCTCAATAGGTCAGCCAACATATCCCAAGCGAACACTAATTTGAAAATTCTCCTAATAATATTAAAAAATTGAAAAATAAAAAAAAGTACCAAGCGGTAGAATTGTAAAAAAGCAATTATTTTGCCCTACGTTAAGAAAAAACCGATTAACAAAATGTTTCAAAGAATTACATGACATTTTTCGAAGTGTAAAAGTTTGAAAAATATCTCAACAAATTTTAAAACTTGATTATTTCCGAAACGCATGATGCTTTTCAACTGAAAATTAAAACAAATATTGCTTATTTCATTTTACATTACTGACATCAACAGTTCTGACCTCGGTTACTCCAACTACGAGTTATTAACCTTTGGTCAACCTACCCCCTATACCAACTAGCCCCGGTCTCCCCTAACGATAATTTGATGATAATAATTAATAATTTATTACCGGCTATAACGAAGTTCCCAGATAAAATACGGAGAAAATAAGTATCTCGGTTCTCCGTATTCTATCGAACTCGTTTGGCTCTCGTTTCCCCGAATTCGTGC
>JAPYZP010002028.1:0-19428 GCA_030522985.1 Torymus sinensis
TATATCGCGGAACAATTCATAACACACACACACACACACACACACACACACACACACACACACACACGCACGCACACACACACACACACACACGCACGCACACACACACACACACACACACACGCCCGCACACATGTATGCTCAAAAACGACAGGTTTTTGTGTCAAGTCTTAAAACATTTTTTTTTAAATTTTGTTCACCATTACAAAGCTTCCGCTTTGAGGAATCAAAAGTTGTGTGAAATCATGACAAATTAAAGTATCCTCAATAGGACACTAGTATAAATCAATAAATAATCAATGTAAATAAAATATTATATAAGTTATAATTAGTATAAAGTTATATCCAGTATTGACAATTACTATGGTATATTCAATTAATAATGTAATAGAAAACAAGAGTATTTATTTGTTATAATGAGCTCATAACTTTTATTCATTATTTTACAGAGGTTTAGTAAATGTGTTTACAATACAGACATTGTTTACATTGCATGTAACAGTCAAAGTTTTATGGGATTAAATTTTAAATACAAAATAATATATAATACAAATAAGAGAATAACTGGACATTATCAAAATGCATACTTAAAAAGATTAATCAAACTTCATCTTATACATAAAATGTGTTATGGGCAAGATGTTGCTCTGTTTACTAAAATAATAAACACACTTTGGTCCCTGCATCTATTCACTCGTACAATGTCTTTTATTGCATATGAAACTATAACTTCATTCTTTTTGAAACCGCAAAACATGCAAATGCTCTCCTCTGATTTTTCTATCAACTATTACTGAACCATTCATATTTAAGTCTTTAAAAAGTTCAATGATATCATGAGGCTCATTCTCATTTATTACAAGTAAGTAAAATAGACCATCTTTTGCTAAGAGATGAGGAATTTGAGGAAACAATCTATCCATTACTTGCCTACCTTTATAACCACCTGCCCATGTTTTTCTAATAAGTCTATTGTCAAGAACTTCCAATGGTTCTGTTACAACATACGGTGGATTGAATATAATAACATTGAAAATACCTTTACTATGCATACTATTCAATAAGTCCATTTGAACAATTTCAATATTAACTTTATTTGTAGCACTTGTTTGTTTAGTAACTTTGCAAGCTTGAGGATTAATATCAATACCAAGAAAATATGAAGAACAATAGTTTTTCAATGCCATTGCCAAAGCAGTTATAACAACACCTGAACCTATACCAATTTCTAAGCATATAGCAGGCTTTTTTAATTTGAAATGATCAAGATCCATCTCTAATGCATCTATAAGTAAGAATGAATCTTCAGATGGTTCATACACACTATCTGCGTCAGTTTCAGTTAACTTAACTATTGGTGTCTCCATATTTACAAATATAATTTATAATTTATGGACTTAAAATAATGTATTTATATATATGATAAGTTAAAATAATTTACAACTTATTCACTATTATTTATTCCATCATAATTCACTGATGTATTTCTGAAGCACTTGCTCCAATAGGAAAGTTTTCGTCTGTCTCTTGTTTAATTGTAGCACTGTGGTACATTGAACTACGATCCAATAGAGCTTTTCGTTTATTTGTTTCTTTTTCTACAGCTTGGTGAATTTTGTTCAAACGCTCTTGAGTTTTTTGTAGGATGTTACTAACGACTATAACTTTTCGTTTAGCGTTTACTAATTTATTTACATAAGCTTCTAATTCGAGTGGACATTGAAGAGCTTCATTGATCTTCAAAAGTTCTTCTGTCAAAGAATCAATCTGCTGCCGTAATTCTATTTGGCTTATCCTGAAAATTAAATATTAAAATATAATGTTTGTTTAATAATACAATTTGGAAATTTTAGAATATGTAATGAAATTTTGTAAGAAACATTTCTATGAAATACTAGTATGGATGAATATAACTTAAATTTAGTTCATTAAAAACATTGAAATTGTAATGTCAGAGAATAAGCTTCTAAACAGTGTTTATTGTATAACTAATCAGACAAGTTACAATTAATGTAATTGTAAAGTAGAAATTGTAAGAGATAAATATAAACAAAGTTTAATGGATGTGACCATAATAATCGGTGAATAGTGTTCACCTAGTAGCACGAATTCTTTCATCGAGCTGATCTACAGTTGGTTTCAACAGACTCATAATTCCTTCTGTAAGAGCATCTCTAGTTGGATTTTCACCATAATCTTCAGTTTTGTCGTCTAATGACGTATTATCACTCGCGGTATCAACCTCCATTTTTTATTTTCTTACAAAATCTTCAATAAACTGAGAAGTTAATTTTGTAAAATAAAAACTAACCTCGAAACTTCAAAGGGTTGCTGTCGTTCGGTTACATTGACGGTCAGAGACTGTTAACAAATTCCTATTCTGTTTTCTGTCATAGTGTATCAACGAAGTATAATCGGACAAAGAGACCTCTATGATGTACAGTTGGTAATGAAGAAATACATTATTGAAATTGATATCAATGACCGGCAATATAACTGATTAATATTATAATCAAATTTCAAAAAGAATATTTATATATATTCTAATGTCGTAATTTTAATCTATACAAATAATTAATTTTCATACTTATATTAAATATGTTTTTCATTTTTCATATAGATTAGTTTTTACGGTGTAAACAGTTTTGAAGAAAAACAACAGATGGCAGTATGCTTACATCCCGATTCGAGAAATATTGAAATATTTATGGATTTAGAATATTTATTTTCCAGCAATTTTCAAATATAAGTTTTAAATTTACTAAAGTAAATTGGATCTTTACTTCATTACTTGTATACAATATTTATGAGATATAAAAAATTATAAATTTGATAGAAGAGAGCTCATTATTTTGTTATACTATATCGCTGGTAAAAATTGCATAATTTTCTCTCCTTTATACAGATGTACGTTAGTCAAAATAAATCGATAAGTTTTTACGGATGATGAAAAACACAAAAATTCCGATAGATAATTAATAGATCTTATAAGGAAGTTGCATTATGTATCAAACTTTTTATTATTTTTCTCCAAGTAATAATTAAATTGTAAAACAGTTTTTCTTCGAATTACATATATTAAATCTGAATGAAATTAAATTTAATAAACAAATATATATTTAAATTATTGATAAGAATTAATCAGCAACACATATTAAGTAGTTCCTCCTAGAGGAAGCTTTGTGGTAGTAAAAAAAAAGTTTTTGAGAAAATATATTAGGATTTTTTTTTCTTGTTGAATAACTAGACTAAAAGAGATATTTGAAGTTAAAATTTTTTTTACTTTTTTCAAATCGTAATATTTTAAAAACGGTTCGATGTATCATCTTAAAATTTGTAGACACTATTGTATGTTATATAGGCAATAAGTGTACAAAATTTTATGAAGATTAGTCAATTATTTTTGGAGATATCCAATATTGAAAATTTGCGCATTTTAATAAGTTTTTTTGTTTCACGATGAATGGAGTGAAATTATTTGTTTAATTAATATGGTTTTTACATTTTGTAGATATGTAAAGTTTGTATATTTCTTGTGTATGAATTACTTCTATTTATTAAAGGAATCAGTATATTAATTTTGACAAAGCTACGTTCCAATGAATTGGCAGCGGTTTTATAACTGATTAAAGAAATTTATAAGAGTTTTGTATACTTATAGTTTTGAAACAAAGTAACTACTTCTTTTTATCGCACGAGAAGGGGCATTGTAGCTCGCATAATAACAATAACACGGGCGCTCCTCTATCGTCCAAGAGAAAATCCGCAATAACAATAACGATATAACCGCTCGGGCAAGAAAAAGGTCATCCTCGTAAAGGATAAAACTTTTTTCTCCCCCGCGTTCCCTCGCGCGCTTGCGCCGCTCGTTTATAATACTTTATATACAGTGTATATATATATATATATATATATATATACGGTCGGCGAGCAAAGTAGTTAGAAAGGCTCCGCCACCAGCCTTCTCTCATTTTCTCTCCCTTCTACGTCTCCGCTTGCTCGCGAGTCGCGCGCCTCTCTCTTATTCCCTCTGAGCTCGCGTTCCCGCCCTTTCTCGCTTCTTTGCTACCCCTCGCTGAAGATGTCTGCCTTGTTCACGCATAACACGCCCGGCAAAAACTTTGTAATGAGCGGAACGAGTCGGGGGATGATGTTTGCAAATCATTAGTCCGTCGGTAAAAGCGCGCGCGCGAGTGCGCAGCAGAGGAGGAGAATTGAGGGCGAAACGGAGAAAGGAGAGAAGGAGGGAACGAGAGAGAGAGAGAGAGAGAGAAAGACAGACAGACTTGAAGGGGAGGAAACATCTCGACGCGTGCGCGCGTCGAGTCTCGTCTCGCTCTTGTATACTTGCCGGACGAGTACAAAGTAAATCGGGAATGTACTTAGTAATTAAAGTCTTGAAAAAAGTCTAGAGAGAGGGAGGAAGTTTAGCGACGCGCGAATGCCTGCTGCAATTATATGCTCTGGGTGAAAATTTTGTAAACACTGAGGTCGTGTGGCTCTACGAGGCTTGTACTTCTCTTGTAATGAGACGGAAGCTACAAATGCATACCCTTTCCTAGCTATAATGAGTTATTTTTATGATAAAAATCGTCAAAAGAATTCTTGAGATTCAATTAATGAAAATGTGCTAATTTTTGTAGTGGCCGTCGAAATATATAGTATTTTATTAGATCAGATAAATGTTAAGGTTTTCAAAAATATGAACGTTATTGCTACTTCATTTTATAAGATATGTTGAAAATGTATAAAAAAAGAAATAAACAAAAAGGAGAACTTTTACAGATGACTGTATCAAGGTATACAACATGAATCCGAACTACTGCCGAATATTAACTTGAGAAATCCAAAGCTATCAGATAAAATCACTTTTCTACACTCTCAGAGAGCGAGAGAGAGAGAGAGAGAGAGAGAGAGAGAGAGAGAGAGAGAGAGAGAGAGAGAGAGAGAGAGAGAGAGAGAGAGAGAGAGAGAGAGAGAGAGAGATATCGTGTCTGGCAGCTGGCTCGGGAAGGTCCAATTAAGGCCTTCCGGGTATTGGGATTTCGGAATCGGAGCATCGGTGGGGATTTTCGGTGAGCGTTCCGCATATCTTCTCTATCGAGATGAGGAGAGAAATCACCGCGCACTGTTGTGCGCCATAGTCTCCAGGATATTGGAAACTGCAATATGTGGTGGCAGCTAGAACTGTCAGAACATGTATGGAAGTCCTAATGATGCCTCGAATTGCCTCATTTCTTTTCGACTTCGTTTCGAATACACATTTTTAGGTATTTTTTAATACGAATACTTAATAATAGTAAATTCACACCAACACGTGTTTATATAAAACTAAATGCTTTCCTTGGTTTGGTTTAGAAAACTTATTATTCCAGCTAAATTTTAATTTATAATAGACAAAAACTATCAGGAAAATATATTTTTTTAATTACTTTAAATTCATTTTCAATAAAATTTTTAACAATGTGTTGTTTCTACACGTACCCGCGCGCGCGCACTCACATAAGTACATATATGTATACAAACACACAACCCACATGATATTGAAATAAAAATGATGAGGTAAAAAACGTAAAGATTTTCAGGAGCAATGTTATCGATTAGTTTTGCCCAGTTTCTGCAACCGAGGTTCGGAGAGTAGAAAAAAGAAAGGATTCTCTATCTATCTCTCTCTCCTTCTCATGGGACGTATGAGGGGGTAAGCGAAAAGGACATTCTGAGTGATTGTGGTTGCGGCAATCTTGACACATCCGGAAATCCTCGTCGACATTCTATACAAGCATTTATTTAAAAACAGAACAATTATTTTGCGCGCCCAAGCAGTAATGAACGTCGTGCTCTAATTTGTCTTCTTGCGCACTGTATTATCAACACATAATAATTCGATTACTTATTTTACTCTTGTTGTTCCGAAACAATAAAGAATATTCTAAAGTAAAGTTTTCAACCAATCAAAGTTCGCACTATTTCAACCGCCACAAATTGAAATCCTATTTGTGAATTAAAAAAAAATCAACACTTTTTTCAAGCTTAAACTTCAAATTAATGTTTTATTTTATTATCTGTATTTTCGAAATATATAAAATTCACTCTTTAAGAAAATCAAGTTTATGTACCATTTATTATATACATCATTATTTTGTAGTCAAAACGTGAAATCATGTCTACGAGTGGCCTTCTAATTGCAAGGGCAGGCAAACGTCGTATAACCATCCAAAGAAAGCCGTTTCTTTAAAATTCTATATGTTTTGGCTTTACACATAATATACGCATACCAACACATCTGGCCAGGCTGTCTCGATCCACCCTCGCATCTTTCGAAAGTGGGAGAGGGAAAGAGAGAGAGAGCGAGAGAGAGAGAGAGAGAGAGAGAGAGAGAGAGAGAGAGAGAGAGAAAAGAATCGCGCGATAACCTAGTATTTTATACGTAAGATCTATAGAGTCTAGGCAATAACATTTAGCGATAATACTAGGGTTCTCGCGGTGAGCCCGCCGGCTTTTTTCGGCTGAGTTACGTGTGTTTCGGGATCATGGTGTGTCTGTATATATATATATATGCTATAGCGTCATCATTGATGCCAATAGAAGTCTACGCGTTGCTCTCTGTCGACGTAATTTTGTCGTTTAAAATTCTTCTTTTTTACGATCCGATTGTACGTTGAAAGTATCAGTTACGATGCTATAAAATGTTTGCCTTTCAATTTGTGCTAATGGGAAATCATTATGACACTATACAATGATTATTTTGTTATTCGCCTTGATTTGGACATCATTTTTACTACTTTTTATTAAATCAGAATGAATATACTATTTAATTTTTTTTGTAAAAGGTTGCAGTTACAATGTTATCTTATAGAAGAATGATTTGTGTTGCTGGTAAACTTCAAATGAAATTTTTTTTTGCTATGAATTTTGTATAATTGTATATAGTATCGCAGACTAGCACGAAATTAAAAAATATACCGATATATACTTTTTGTATTGTTGTTTTATGTTATAAAACGCAATGCCAATTCATTGGCATTTAGCTTCATTAAAATTAAGTTATTATTACATTAAATTAATTATCGATCTATGAAGTAAAAATTTTAGGGAAAACCAATGTGTAAAATCGCTATGCGGCTTTTGTAAATTTAATATTTTCCAACAGTTATATCTACGTTGAAGCTGTATCAATTGACATTATTGGGAATGAGTACATTATAGCACTGTGTGACCTATCATTTCCAAATTTTCGGGAATAAAGTTACTTTATTTCATTTTTACATTAACTAAATAATAACACAAAAATTCCAAATAAATAATTTGAAAATATTATCTCATACAGCTTTCCAATTCAAGAAAGTGTCCAGAGTGGGGGTTGAGAATAAAGTGCTATATTTAACACCAGAGTAAAGTCGATTATTTCTATGGGTGATCAGAGAATTAATCTATCCCCGGGAATCAAGAACGACTTTTAATTCCTTTTACATTATTCCCGAGAAATAGGGTGTAAAAGTAAGTAGTATATATATACTCACACTCCAAGCGACCTGTTTAAGGCCTCTAAGACTTCCTCTCGCAAAACAGAGAATCAAATTTTTGTTCTGGCTAAACAGGGAATAAAGTATAATAGGGAAGAATATTCTTCTTTTTCTCCACTTTTCTGGTCAATAAAGAATTTATTATAGTGGAGTCGGTAATAAAACATATTTTTAACATGTTCTCTCGAAAACTTTTTTCCACCGTCACAAATCAATATAAACATACACATCACTTAATATTATAATAGTATATTGTGTGCCAAGGGCGTAAACTCGGCTCTTTTAGACCGAGTGTGGAGTTTGCAGTACGAGTCGATGACGAGTACTACAACCACACGAGGTCAAAAAGCCCACTTAGCTCTTATAGTGCACACCATCATTTTTATGTAGCACGAGTACTCTTTGACGCGTTTTCTTTTTATTATACAGCTAAGCTAATGTGGCCGAATTTAGATATATTTTACATCACGAGATATTTATGATGGTTGAATTGAGATAAGTTTTCTTGAAAATTCCCAAAAATTCCATTAAAAATGGATAGTGGGCGTTTTCCAGTTTTTAAACGGCGATCGCAGCGGTCGTTTTTCAATTTGTATCGCCCGCCGGTCTACTTATAAACGGTCGCTTTAGACTCGCTTAATAAGTTTAAAAAAAAAAAAAACGCAAAAATCGTGCTTGTGTTACAAAAAAGGATTTTTTTACATTAAAATGAATAGCATTGGCATATTTATATCTTATTTAAAATCTGCCGTAAAGTTTGTTACACCTTTTCCTTAGATATTAAAATTGTATTATGCAGTTATAATATTTTAATTTAAAAATTTTATTTTTATTAAAACAAAATATTTTGATTATAGTATTATGAAAGTATATTTCGTTTACATTCATTTCTTATACAGTCTCACATAACATTTTATTCTGTTATGAAAAACCCTCATTTGCGTTATTACTCTTCTTTGCAATCTGCAGACTGATGTCTCACTTAATTATCCCTAGATGTTCATATAAGTCGCATACATATGCATATACACTCTTAAAGCGCACATCACCTGGTAATAAAGATAATTAAAATTTTGAAGAAGGAAAGGCAAGGTTGTATTTGCAAATGAAATGCTTGTGTAAGTTTCATGTTTGTCATGCAATATAGCTTTATTTTCCCGCTACCTTTGTGCCAATAGCATTGATTATCTGTGTCGTAAATTTTATTTTTATTTATTGAATTATGTCTCCACAAGTTTATAAATGACTTTAAATAAAAATAAAGTTAATTTTGATTTATAATATTTGAGAAATATTTTTAGAAAACCGAATAATTTACTCCAGAGATTTTAATTTTCATTTGATTAGCGAACATTGTTTTTTGGTTAATTTCAATGAAGTTCGGTGATTTCAACTATTATTCTAACAAAAAAATTTCGCTTGTACGTATATCCACAATCTGTGAAAAAAAGGATACTTTAAACCAAAAACACTGATAAAAAATCTTTTGAGAGTGTAACTATCTGGTTTTCAAACAACTCTCTACATTTATTACGTGAGATGAACAACAACTACATCAAGTAGTTGTACACAAGTCTTATTAACTTTTAATGTCCTATCATCATTTTAATTACTCGTGATAACCTTTTTGCTACGAAAACGTTCTTTAAGCCTTTCGGCAATTAATTTATAATTAAAATCACACCCATTTCCATATAAACCACTACCGTAAACTCACTCTTTACCGAAAAATTATACACCCTTCCTGTACAATGCAGCTAGTAGCAGAAGCCATCTCCAGCGCACTTTTAATTTCTCCCACCCCCTCACGAAATAATCTCTTGTCTCCGCTTCGCCTCGCTTTCCATCGCTTTCGCTACCTCTCTCTCTCTTCTTTCTCTTAATTTCCCTCTCTCCGCTTTCCACATCATTCACCCTCCCTCTCTTTTCTCTTAATCTTTCTCTCTGTACGGCACTCTTTGCTCTCGGCAGCCCCTGGCGCAATCCGGCCGGGATGACAAGGCAGCCTCGGCTTTGGAGGACAGGTGCTACTGACGCCTTTGATCTCTTCCACCCGTTACATGTGCGCGCGCGTGCTGAAAGAGATAGGCGAGGGCGGCGTGCGGACCCGGCGCGCACAGGTATATATAGGTGTATTCATACGTGCCCGCGTGTATATCGTTTTGATGGTTTTGTACACCGCTGCTGACGCGACAGTGCGGCATGTACGCAGGGAATTATCGTGAAAGCGCGAGTGCGCGCTTGCTGCATGTCAATGGGAATCCGATGCACGCGACAGGACAGCGGCTGTCCTTTTGTTTTGTTATTAATTTCTCATTTCGGCATGGCTGCTGCGTGTCGATTGTCGGCCGCTGCAGATTTTGCCGGTTAACGTCGCTTTGTCGCTTTGATGCGCCTGACATTAATGTTGTTGTTGGATTTTTTCTAATTAATATCGGTTTACGTCAGTGTCGCTCTGCCAATAATTGCAAAGCTATGACGAGTTTCTACGACAGCTAATTTTCATAAAGATAATATATAGTAATTATTTAATACTGTTTAACTTGAGACTGGTTTAATTAAATGAAGATTTAATGGGATTATTATTGCTTTGTAGTAAAATATTCAATGGTCCATAAATGTCGATACTATGAGATAAATGTGTTTTTTTTTAATGAGCATTATCACTTTATAAAATTTTGAAGTTTATTTATAGTAGCATATCAATAGGTTTTCCAAAACGTTAAATATCATACAGATGATAACTCTGTACGTAAATAAACCACTCCAAGACGAAACCTCTACTGAAGTCGGTACTACTCGTCCAAAACAGTTTTTGTAAAAGAACCAATATAATAAGTTGTTGAATTTCTAAAAATGGTAAAAGATATTTATATTTTACTGTTAAAATGAACATAACTATTTGTATGTTTATAGAAAACAAAAAATGGAGAAACTAGGTAGAGTTAGTAAATTTTTCAAATAATTTTCTACTCAAATTTTGTTTTTTTTTCGACAAATAGTTTGTGGGAAATATACCTATTTATTGCATTGTACTCAAATTTCTTCAACAAAAGTATATAATTCTAAAGAGCAAATAATATCAATGTTTGCCTCATTGAACAGTAAAACAACACTTTGGATTTCATTTAAACACTATTCGAGTCGCCTTATTGTTTATTTTGTTTGCCACAGATCTATGTAACATTTAAAAGATCTTTAACATCTTGCCCGGGTGATTTAAACCCTATATAAAAGTAATTTACGGTCATAAAAGCTTCGTGAATGACTGTAGAAGCTGTGATGCTGAGATTTACACCTTGAAACCGGCTGCGAAGTATGATGCATACTTTTACTTTCATTTAAATCTTAATATAAAACTTTTGGTGAAATTTATTGCAGCTAGTTTAACAAAGATAGTTGATGTCTATCAAATTTTATAAGTCAAACATCCTTTCAAAGTACATTGTTTTAACGTATATTGTTCATCCATAACGGAACATAAAGACCAATAAAATCTATTTTTTAACTTTGAATTTGTCATTTTATAAATTCGTTTCATTTTAAAATTGGGTATTGAAACTGATGGACACAAACGACTATTTTAATTCTAAAAGAATTGTTGTTATCATAAAACGTTCGTATATCGTATTTTTTTAAATATTAAGTTAAATAAAGAAACTTAAAAATAAGTATTTATTAATCTAAACGTTTTTTCATAATTTTAAAATATATACATACAGCTTCTTTTGAAAGAGTACATTGCATGAAAATGTAATTCATCAACGTCGTGATGAAACCTAAGAGTCTTGTAAAATTATGTCATTATGCTAAACTATTTTTTATGGTAAAATCAGTAATCAAACTCACAAAGTCTTAACTAGTCACAACATTACATACACAAAATCAACTGTTACGGAATAAAACGGCCCAGAAATAGAAAATATACAATAGTAACAATTTTTGTTTGCATTATCAAATAAATACTCAAGAATCTGCTACATTTACCTGTCTTTTTAGAAAGTAAAATTTTGATTTCTGAAATGAAGAAAATGTTCAGGCCGCTAGAAAATACTTCAAGAAGAGTACAAAACTATATATCACTTCAATTACTGTAAGAGACTTTCCCTTGCTATAAGTCTCTCCCAGACTACTTTCGACCACTTTTGATCTTCATTTCGAGCACTTTCAATTGGCCGTATTATAAAGCGGACACTCGATTCTCTGGGCATCGCCGAAAGAGCCACGGTACCAGGAACTTTCACGCTCCCAATGGACTAGACGCATAAACACACACACGAGCGGGCGCGCGCGTGCGCAGTGAGACAGATAAAGAGCCGGAGCTGTTGACGACAAATCGAGGGTTAAAAGACCATTGGTAAACACGCGGAACGCGAAGGGCGCGTGCACGGGCGCTCGATGTCTATCTACCCGAGCCGGGATTATAGCCCTAATTTGAACATATCTATCTCTCTCTCTCTTTCTCCTGCGTGCGGCGTAAAAGGGCGTCGAGCCGTGCGCCCGCGCCGGCTCACTTTCGCAGCCAGCCCTCTGAATGCTAAATCATGTTTGGCGAGAATGCAAACGCGCGTATGGGGTATATAATGACGGGGGCGGTCGATGATCGCGTGCACGCGCGCCAGTCCCATTGTGCAGCCAGGATTTTTCTACTTCACAGTGGGTTTCGTTAAATAGTAGAGAGTAAATTATTCTGCGATTTGCTTTTGTCAGTGTCGCCTTGATCAAATGTCGTCATAAGACGAAAAAGTCGCATTCTTGGTTTGGTCGGATCTTATATATATAAGATTTTTTAGTTTGAAATTTATGGTAAAAATCAAGTTAATTGTGTAGAACTCTCACTCAATAGATTAGAATCCCGTCTAATATTACAAAATAGTTTAAAATCTTTAGTACTCTCTAAAGTAACATAAGTACAAGTCCACTTCCAATTAAGTGAACAAATCACTTTATTTTCACTTAATGAATAAGTTAAATCTAATCGTATAATAACCTGTTACGTACGTGAGAAATAAATGAAAGAACCCATGGACCCGAAGTTTGTAGTCCCGCGCTTTATATAATACCACTGATGAGCTAACGTCGCTACGATGAGTGCATTAACGATGGAATTATGTGGATTCAAGAAAAATCGCTCATTTATGATCATTTTTCGCAATTTTCAATTACATCTAACTTTGCACAGAATGGACCAATTTTAGCGATTAAAATCTCAAATTAAAGCTCTTTTCTTCTACTTTAATCGCTTTTATGTGGAATTTTTCGTTGTCACCTTTAAGAGCTTGATATTGGTTAATCATCACTGACCACTTTTCGTCCATTTTTCCCATGTTAAATTCTCATAAGAAAAATTGATACGCGTGTAAAACTGTGTCGCAAGACAGTTTTCCGGTGTTCGAAAGTTTTTTTGTGTATTATGTGGCATACAGAAAAAGAAAACGCTTCTTTCAGAGGTGTGCCTCAAAATTTTTTTTTTGGTCTTTTTAGAACCACTTTTTGGCAGAGTATCCTGAGAATTGCTCATATGTCGCATACTCTAAGAAAATAATATATGGGACAGATATGGGCGTAGTATTGGAAATAATATGGCCAATATTTGACTCTGGCGCCGTGACGATATTTGAGCGACATATTGCTCATATATCTTGACTATGGCCCATATATTGCCAATACTACACCCATACTATGGGCAATATATTGGCTACAAAACTTTTTTTACGCGGGTAGGCGTCGTGATAGGGGTAAAAATAACGCGATCGGTTAAACAAAACAGGAAAAGTGACTATAAAATAAACAGCAAGGCGTTGAAAACCTCATTCGCTCCTTTGCTCTCTTTTTTTCATAAAAAAAGTTTTCTCATAATATTATTAATTTTTCAGATTAGTAATAGTTATCAATATCGAAGAGATGGAATGTCCTTCGTTAAAAAGTCAACCTACGGAATCAGTCTAATGTACCAACCATTATACTGCCTGTAACTTTCCAGTATGCGCACTTCCAAACGCGCTGCTTATGAAAAGATGGGTGCTCGAGCAACAACAACAGCCTGCAGAAGCGTAGCAAAAATATGAGCGAATCCTTTCATTTCATGTACATTTGAATTATACATATTTTGTACATTTATTTATTACAAATTAATAAATGTCTTTCTTTTTAGTTTGAATTTATTATCTTCTTTTTCTCTGTACTTTCCGTATAATTTTGAGTACCTGATCGACATTGGCGTACCGCTTAAAATTATAGGGAAAGTGCAGGATTTACACGGCAACGAAGTCGAGATTAACGTTTCTCTCTTCTCGCTCGCCGACTCGCGTGAGGTTAGTTTTCTCTTAGTGGCTTTCTGCCTTCTCTCTCACGCTTAAAGGTCTACGAGTGCTTTTCTTTCTTCATCGTCCTCGTCGCCAGTACTGTTTTTTATACGTGGATATGTTATCTGAATGTAACTCTCAATCTCTATCTCATGTAAGTTTTAATATATATCTAATTTCTTTATTATATTTCTTTTCAGATACATGTACGTCATGTCAGCCTCACATCAATCCAGAGAGAGAGAGAGAGAGAGAGAGAGAGAGAGAGAGAGAGAGAGAGAGAGAGGGATTACGGCACAGCATGGCCTCGGTCATCCGACACATACGGCACGTGCAAGCAGTGGCAGCCATAAGGGACTGCGCGCTCGCGCCGCGTTGAAGTAGACGGTCGATCGGCACACTAGCCGGAAGGACGGAGCAGCGTGAGTGAGACCGGCCGGCACATAGATATCATTGGGTTGCCCACCGCCGTGCCGCCTGCCCGCAATAGTCCCGCTGACTCTGGTACAATTGTCGTGTATGTCTCGCCGTGTCCTACCAACGTCGAGAGAGAAAGAGAGAGAGACGAGAGGAAGCCTGCAGCAGCATCAGCGTCCTGGCCGAGGTTTGTCCCCATATTCACCTCCCCATGTTCCTCGCCTTGTGTGTGTGCGCGTTCGCGTCGGGAGTCGCGAATTCCGGATCCACTCAACAGCTGCAGCTCGAGCTGTAGCGTAGAGTAGGGTTGCTCCCGGCTATTGCTACCATAGAACAGACCGTCAGTGATTTCACTTCATGCGAAGTTAACACTATACATGGAACACAAACCACAACGCAGTCCTTGCATGAACAATTACACAACAGAGCATGCGGACAACTTTCTGGCCAGGATGCTGCTCAGTGTGGTGTTGGGAGCAGTGAGTTGGTGATCTTCGGTGGCATGAATTGTGCATCATTAAACATACCACCGGAAGACTAAGAATCAGCTGCTGTGGGTTGGAACAGATCGGACCTGGCTGCAATGAAAACGCGACGCAGCTTATAGACGCAACAAAAGAACGAAATTTGTTCTAGAACAGTTCCTGACGTTACGACGAATGGTAGACGACCATATTACACAAGCAAGGACGTCTTACTATCACAGGCGACTATCAGAGGCTCTTGCAAATGGCAATGTCTGGAAGGAACTCAAAGACCTAGGGCTACTATCGAGACCAAATGAGGATTTAAACGGCCTGACAGCTGACAAGCTTAACCAACATTTGGCGACTGGCAGATTTTGTTCTTGCAGTCGCCCATGTCTTATCTCAGGCTCGTGGCGAGGATTGCATTCCACAAAGTATTGTAGCAAAAGCACTCCCCATAATTGGGGAACATCTTGTGAGGCTGTTTAACTGCTCATTAGCTCAGGGCATTTTTCCGGATCTCTGGAAGAAGGCACAAGTAATCCCACTGAAAAAATTCGCAGCTCCTAAAGGTCCCTCAGATTTTAGACCAATATCCATCTTATGCTTTCTTTCTAAGGTCCTGGAAAAAATTGTACTGAAACGAATGCAGGAGTTCCTCATGGCAAAAAAACTTCTGGACCCTATGCAGACAGGCTTCAGAAAATACCACTCAACCGAGACGGCACTATTAAAATTAACAGAAGACATTCATCGCGGCACGGACAAGAAATACGTCACGCTACTGCTACTGTTTGATTTCAGTAAGGCATTCGACACGATCTCTCCCTCTCTTCTTCTCGATGGGATTCTCCAGAACTGCTCTTCAGTGGATAAACTCTTATATTTAGGTAGGCAACAATGCGTATGCACGCAATCTTTAAGTTCACTTTTGTGATCAAGCACGAATCTTGAAGTTGCACAGGGATCAGTTCTGGGACCCTTGGTGTTTTGCCTTTACATAAATGACATACGTGACGTCCTTGACTCGAGGGGCATCAAGCATATACTATACGCAGATGACCTGCAAATTTATGTTCAAGTACCAAAAGACAGTCTAGATGGGAATTCAAATACTGCAACAAGCGGCATGTGCGATGTAGAGGTCGGCTGTGGGTGCCTCTCTTAAACTTAACAAACTCACAGTCTATTGAACTGCTCTTCGCTGAAATTTGTAAGCTTATACAGGACCGCAGTTTCCACATTCTAGCATTCACTGAGACTTGGTTGATGCAAAGCCGATCGTCGAAATTTTTTAAAATTCCTGGCTACACATTTCTCCGTGTTGATAGACTCGGTGCTTGCCCGGGCGGCGTCATCGTACTCTATGTGAACACCTCAATCGATTGCAAAGAAATCGGTCGTTCCAAAGAATCGATCACGCTTAGTAAAAGTCCTGAATATTTATTCGTGGTGCTTCAAGTGGGCGTCTTCAAGATTCTATTTGGCGTCGTCTATGGTCCCCACGATCGCAGTTTCTGGTCAGAGGTCGAGGACGCACTTATAAGCTGTAATACGTCGTCCAACTACACCATCCTCGTAGGCGACTTTCATATCGACTGGGGGAAAGTGGACTATGGCCGCAAGATCGCTCAACACGCTTAATCTTCAACCATTGCCCTTTCAACCGACCAACCATAAAAATCACCTCGATACAACGATTCATACCACCATCGACTATATCAGTGTAAGCGATTTGTCGAAGGTCACATCAAACTCGCAAATTGATTGTCCGAGCATTTCAACCCACGACGCGATTTACGCCTCTTTCCAATTTCAAGTCCCGCAGCAGCGCCCCAGAAAGATTCTTAGAAGATGCTTTCGTCACTTTTATACGGCTCTTTTTCAAAGGGATGTAGAAAGCGTCGACTGGCACGCTATCGTAGCTAGGGACAATATTGATGACAAAGTTGACTTCTTCTCCACCTCCATTCTCCAGCTTTATGATAGGCATGCCCCTCACCGCGAAGTAGTCTGCCGTAAAAAATTTGCTCCTTGGGTTTCCGCTGATTTAAGACAACTTATCAAGCTGCGAAATAGAGCCTGGAGTACCTACAAGAAGTCCCGCTGGAACATGGATAAGCTGGCCTACAAAACGCTACGCAGCCGGGTCAACACAGCGACTCGCAGCGCGATCAGCACCTATTACAACGCAAGGTTTCGAAATGCCAGATCGACGAACGAGCTTTGGAAGTGTGTCAGCGAACTCGACCTTTGCTCAGCCTCTAGAGATACCTTCACTTTACCTGTCGACGTCGATTCTTTGAATCGTTTTTTTACTGATGATGGCTCGTCTCTCCCTCTATCCGATCAGCGGCCCTCGGTTCGTATATCTCCGGACGATCGGTTTTACTTCGGAAATGTCAGCCCCACCGATATCCTGACAGCGGTTAGTACAGCGCGGTCTAATGCCCGCGACCAGATGATATTCCCTTAACTTTTATTAAGGAGTGTTTGCCGGTCATTTTGCCAGTTCTCATACACATTTTTGACTTTTCCATGCAATGACTTTTCCCCGTGCCTGGAAAACTGCGATTGTGCGCCCGATACCAAAGCGTTATCCACCTCGCCTAGCTGACGACCTGCGACCCATAAGCATAGTTTGTGCCGTCTCAAAAATCGTTGCATCAATCATTTTTAACCAGATCAATGCATATGTTGTCAAAATTGACCTGTTAGATCAGTTCCAGTCAGGTTTTCGTAAGCGGCATAGCACTCATACCGCGTTGGTGAAAATCGTGGAGGATGTGAGAGAAGCCATTGACGAAAGTGAGATTGTCCTTGCGACGGCCGTCGATTTGTCCCAAGTGTTCGATAGAGTCGATATCAACTTGTTAATGGAGAAGCTAGCTGCTCTAGGATTCTCGGACTCAGCCTGTGCTTGGGTGCACTCGTACCTTTCGGACCGTTCCCAAGAGGTTGTTAGCTATTCGGATCAAAACCTCTGCCCCGCTTACGAAGAGCGCCGGTGTACCGCAGGATAGCTTAAACAGCCCGCCGTTCTTTTCACTGCTGATGAACGATGTCGGCACTGCATTTCACCACTGCTCCTACCACCTATATGCAGACGATTTCATTATCTATTGCCGAGGGAAGCCATCCAAGATCAATACGATCGTCGAAAGAGTTCAATCTGACCTAAACAATCTCCAATCATTGACTGAAGCTAACGGTCTGCTCATCAACGTAAAAAACCAGGTAATTTGGTTTGGTTCGAACCACTTCATTAGGCAGCACCTATCAGTTTCGACATAAACGGGGAACTTGTGTCGTACTCGGACTCAATTAGGATTCTCGGGATCATACTAGATAGCTCTCTAACCTGGTCGTCTCACGCTGCCGCGACCACCAAAAAATGTTTTGTCGCTTTTTCCCGTCTCAGAAAATGCAGTAATTATATCCCAGAACAGACTAAACTCATTCTCGTAAAATCGCTAGTATTTTCCTATCTAGACTACTGTGCGGGCCTTTTTCTTCATTTGATAGTTGATATTTGCAAAAAATTGCAACGTTGCAAAAATGCAGCCCTACGGTTTGCCTTCGGTTTACGTAAATTTGACCAAATTATGCACGTATACCCCGCCTGCGACATACTAACCTTCACTGCCCGACACGACTATCCTATGCATTTGTCTGCTAGCTTCCATCTTACGCGATGGCGAGCCGCGGTATCTAGCAAACAGATTAACATTTAGACGGCTCGAGCAGCCCGGGCCTAAGCGATGCTCATCTCTTGATCTCGAAACGCGGTCCGCGCGCACCCCTAAGACAGGACACTACTTGCGCTCGTTCACTGTCAAAGTAACGCGGCTCTGGAATAACTTGCCGGCGCAACTGCGTACATCATATAAGCACGTCCGCTTTAAACATGCGTTGCTGAATTATGTATTGTCTATTAACAAGTAATGCGCTCTCCATTTATTTTGTACTCCACCTCCTAGTTTGTAAGTTGCGTATGTACCCTGTTTCATCTATACCCGCTGCAACCCATAGATTCTGCGATAAATTTATATTTGCTGGCTGTAACACCATGCCCATGTACCTGCGTCTATGGTTTGTATTGCTCTGTTACTCTTATGTTTTTTTGTTACGTTTCGAACTGAATGTAACTTTACTTCTGTACCATTATGTCGGATTATTTTGGACCCTGAGTCTTCAGTCCTCAATAACCATTACATTACATTACATTACATAATTACTGAAAATAATACAACGTTTTCTTAGCTTTATTTTACTTTCTAATATCGATACTATAAACGATTTTCCATTTTCAATTTGAAAATCTAATGTTAACACAATCATTCTTAACACAACATAGTCGTAAGCGTTCTTTTCGTCCCCCAGCCCCCCCCCCCCCCCCCCCCCCCCCCCCCCCCCCCTCAGACCCCCCCTCAGACCCTCCTCAAAATAACGTAAAATTATGATATTTTTCACGTTATTTCGAGCATGTCGGAACCCCCCCTCGCCCCCCCTCAGACCCCCCTCAGACCCCCCCTCGCAACCCCCCTCGCAACCGACCTCAAACGATAAACATAAACATAAACACACACACACACACACATATATATATCTACCTATATTATATAGATGTTAGCAGTTTTTATGAACATCAGCCCCCCACCACCCCCCTCAATATAACGTAAAAATCAGCCTATTTCTATGAGTTTTTGTGTATTA
>JAPYZP010002029.1:0-14526 GCA_030522985.1 Torymus sinensis
ACTATTTAAAGTAATAGGGTTTAAGTAAAATAAAACTAAAATATTCTTGTTTTTTCTTTCTTTGTGCGCGAAGCTGTGAAATTAATAAGAACAGCTACAGTTAGTCTACATGAAAACACATCTTCATTGCGGATGAAAATGAATTTTAGCGTAATCATTGTTCAATAATACTACTTATTATAATTAAAAAGAACAACATTTCTTATCGCCAATTTCAAGAATTCTCATTTTAATTAACCATATTTTCATAAATCTAATTTTTGAATCTTTTCTCTAGTTTCGTAAATTCATAAATTATTCTTTTTATTTTTATGAAATGGAAAAATTTAAGTTAAAATACTTCAAACATATATTTCTATTATTAAAAACATGTGAAATGTCACATCCAATATAATAGAACATTCAATTCACATGTCAAGACCCCACCCGAGCTTCGATAAATTCACCTTAAATTTTCATCGCCGATTTAACCGAACCATCCCTCTCTTATACCCTCTCTCTCTCTCTCTCTCTCCTCTAGCAGTCACATTTTTTACTTTCCGCGCCGTAAAATTTCCATGAAAGTCAGGATCTAATGCCCGGGCGTAAAGCACAAAATCTCTTCTCCGAGATTAAAGTTCGTCTACTTAGGATGCGCGAACGATAAACGTACACGGCGCGTACGGGCTCTTCTCGTATTATGACGCCTCGCACACGCTATAAGTACTTGTTTCCAAACTGTCCAATTAATTTGCAAGGATCCGGAAGATACACGACGAGAGACAGGCGCCACTTCGTCACTTTCGCGCGAGAGTCCGCGTATATACCCGACGCGTACAAGTCGATTCGCGCGAAAGCGAAGAAATGTGACGTTAAGTCGGGCCGGCGGTAATCTACTATCCACTGAGACGCTTCTCTTGTCAGCACCAGCTTACTTCGGGATGGATAAAAACGAACCGAAAAGCCAGTTACTTATTTAATTACGAGGTATATATCGCGCGCGTCGGCATGGAAGCGATCTTTGCGTATATATCAATGAGATGTATTAAGACGGGCCCGAAAGAGGCGGCGAGGCGGCCGTTGGCAAAGGCATTTCTCATCTTAATGGCTCTCTTAATCGTCCGTGATCTGACGTTTTTACACGTCTCGTATCGGGTGAACGCTCGGCTTTAAAAATATAAAGTCATTCAAGTTCTTAAAATGATCATTAAGCCTATATATACATGGGAAAAATACACGTGGTATCGCTTCAATGCTCTCGTAAAAAAAAACTTTTAAATCAAGTTTTACAATCTATACGCTTTTTCTTTTTTGTATAACCCCAATGAAACACCTTTTCCCTTATCATAAGATTGTTTTCAAAACTGTATTTGATTGAAATCGAAACGAACGGTACCCATATATATGTACGCAGAGCGAAACAATCAAATCCTCTCCTCCTCCTCCTCCTCCTAAATCGCCTCGAATCGATGAACCTCGGGAGATAAGCGCGGCGAGCTCGCGAAAACATTAAATTAGCCCACTTAGCATACACAGGCCCCCTTTGTTCAAAGAGGCCCCTCGCATCATCAGATAGCGCGCATTAGAATACCACACCAGCACCGGAGGCTGGCCTTTTTTCCATTCGCGATATTTATCCGCGCCCACATCGCTATATATATACATACTATACGTAGCGCATAGCTGTAAGAGGTTTCGGGCGCAGTGCGCGCGTGAAAAGCCGGCCGTCGGACCTGTGGCGCAAAAAGGGCGCCATAGCCGCGCGCGCGAGTATTATATCTCGAGGTCCGATCTAAAAGTAGACTTTCCAAGCCCCGAGGGCGCGCCCACGTACCTACACATACACACACACATGCGCAGTTCACGTGCGGAGATAGCGCCGAGCGCATGTGGGTGATCGCGCGCTGCGCGAGCTCATTATGCGTCGCGGCTCGTTATACTTATACGTGTGTCGAAGTCATAATCGATGGCCTTTTTCGGGGCGAAGGAGGAGTCGTTATAGTCTTCGTGATGCTCGCATATTGTTGGATATTGGCTGTTTAATACTCCGGAAGAAGAAAAAAGTATTTATAATCATTTTTTATTACACGTAGAATTAAATTTGAATTAGAATTGATAAATTTCTGCCTAACTCAATATTGAGGTTAGATTGGATCAGGTGTTGCTTATATCTAATTTTTTTTCTTAATTTCAGGTTATTATATCATAGTCAAATAGCCCGTCGTACATCAGTTAAAAAAAAAAGTAAAATTAAATCTAATTGGCAATTTAGTAAAAATACATGCAATCTTTTTAAATTACCAAATTAAAAAATTTGTGAAGGAGTTTAATTTAGTTGAAAATATTACTATAAGTAATATGATGAATAAATGAAATATAGTGTCAATATTTTCTACTGTACACGCGCCACCTCACATACGCACGTAATTACACATTACATTTATATTGTCTAAAATTAAAACGATCCTAGTCAATTCGTATTCATAACACTTTAATTTATACATACCCAAGGTAATCATAGCTCACTTACAATATGATCTATAGCATCATTAAAAAATAAATATCATTCACGGCTATTTATCACACGTTAACGAGAATCATTATTATAGACACCTCGCGGCGGCTATCACGACGAGTTTCGCGTAAATGAGCGCATGCACACAGCCTCGGCTCAAACGAGTATGTATAATGCGGTGCCTATATATACGAGCTTCGGTAGCTCTCGGATGCATCCGATCTTAGACACGTTTGCGACGCTTCGATCTACCGAGCGCGACTCTCCCGCGGATAACATCGCCAATTCTGCGGGCAAATTGACGGCTTGTCGGGAATATCGAAGCAGATAGCTGAGCCAGTGTGCGCGCTGCTCTGTCTCTTTTCAGGAGCCGGCCCTTCGTAGAGGATAACGGATGCGCGTCACGAACGCGCCGAGTCCGGGCATTACAATGCCGGTGTAACGACTCCACGGCGGGCTCTGTGTGAGAGCAGCGCGCGCGAGAATAATTAATTAGCGCGAATGGAAACAACTGGCATGCTCAACGCGGAGCGCGGGTTCACTGGATTTTAGGTAGGTAGGTGTGGTGGGTAAAGATTCGCGTGTGAGCATGGCAGGTATGAAGGTAGTGAATAAGGCGCGCGGTTCGAGAAAGTATATTGGCCGTAGCTCGTGACCGAGGCGCTGCTCGTGCCTTCCTGCTTCGTTGATAGCTTCGACGTCTTACATTTATTAGTCCAGATGCATGCGCCGTATTGTTTCGATGGATTTAGTCGATGATTCATGGTTCTTCCTTGTGAATTCATATGCCATTATAATTTATGTTTTGAAGTGAGAGCTCCGTAATTAAATTTTTTTTTTATATTTTATTGTCTAAGTACTGGCTGGTATGAACCGAATTATTATTATTACGTCTTTATATTTTATTATTTTCTTGCGTGATTCGTTTTGAAGTAAATACTAACTGAAATTAATCTTATGCTTTTGATAGATAATTTTATTAAGAATCATCTTTCAGGCCATCTTTTTCATAGAAAGTAATTAAATTTAGTTGTTATCATCTATTCCAAAATATACTTATAAATTAACTTTTTAGTACAATAAGATTAAAGAGAAACAAAAATAATCTCGTAAATTCAAAAACTGATAAACGTTCGATTACTTTTATACCTATTTGAATTTTTGATAAACTTTATATTGTTTCAACAATGATTTATCGACATCATAAAATAATTAAGAGTATTTACATTTTGCGGTAACGTAAAAAGAAAGCTATGGACTTGAATCAGTCGCACGTTTTATTTTTCGATCAATGAATCGCGATCACGCAACCGGTTTCCAATTTGACACTCCCAATATGGCACCTCCGTGTGCGAAAAAATTCCTACCTGCCGCCTGGCTCCCCTTCTCTAATATTTTATGCGTCGTGTGTTTCAGACGGAGGCGAGGACAGCGACAGAAGCGATGCCGAAAAAACAGCGTGCGCAACTTCGAGACCTTATACGGCAGTTCCTGACGAGGGCCTGATAATCGCACGTGTCTGTCCGTCAGCACGAGAGAGAAGAAGAGCCACACGCCGACAATGTACAGGAGCCAAAGGGAGCGCATACCCGACCTCTTGGAAAGTCCCAACTCGAGGCGGGACCTGCGCAACGCGCGCCTATCGAACGATCAGCCAAGGCGGTACGAGCCTGGTGCCTCCAAGTACGACCGACTGAGTCCCCATCCACGTCGCAGATTGACCAACAATCTGAGACTCGAGCAGCAGTATCAGAACTTTCAGGAGCACTCGAGCAGCGATGAGGGACTCTCAAGAAATAAATCGAAGAGCACGAGTTCCATTGACACGCAGTCTGTCAACAACATTCTCGATGAGTATGAGGATTTGGATTACCGGAAATCCTCGGATCTCAGCGACATCGAGGTCAACGACGTCGAGGTCACGAATTTTGACGAGATGATGGATATGCAAAAGCGCCAGGTGGCAGAAAGGCAAAATTCTCGAATGTTCAGGTCTCAGAATCAAATATCGTCAAGAGACCAACCACATCAAGCTGTCACCTCTCCGGTTAAAATAAGCCGACAAACGCAGGTCCAGCAGCGCTCTCGGGATCGACAAAAAAGTGGCGAGAGAAGAAGAAATCGTTCACCTTCGGATGACAGATTAAAATTTGCAAAAGCATATTTCATTCCTATACCTAACAATCCAGAGGTTCGCTCCAGCATACGGTCCGCCAAATCACCACCTGAGGTTGTATTGCGAAAGGGCGAAGTGCAGAAGAGAGTTGATGAGTGGCTGAGTCAAACAAGAAGTCAAAATTGCGCGGGATTTAGCAAAGAGAGCAGAGGATTGACGAGGTCGAATAGCAGTGCCGAGCAAAAGAGCCATCGTCGACTCAGACAGCAAGAACTAAGATCTCGCAGGTCACAGCTTAATGGATCATCCAGCTACGACGACCTGACCCGTGAAGGTCTAAAGATTCAGAATGCGAAGACAAATGACAATGTCAAAGTCAGTATTGGTGTCAATACAAGTCGAGGCACATATAAACAATACCTCGCACTCAAGAACAAGGCGAGATTGCAGAAACAACAGCAAGAGATCACTAATCAGGAAAGTGCAAAAGCAAACAACGTGCTTCGTTCGAGGGAAGCTAGCCCTTCTACAGCGAGGCTTAATTACCATGCACGAAATGACACTTCAAATCAAAGCTTTCGATCTTCTTCTTCGCGACGAGAAGAAGCCCGAGAATTTGAGCAACAGCTGCACCAACAGCAGCACCCCTGGAGCGACGAGGCAGCGCCAGCAATAAAAGTTAGGGGCAAAAACGCTCGCGTCAGACACCAAATGGAGAATCGCATATCTAGCCTCGTCAAAGCCAGAAACGAAGCGACCACTGCGCCCGAAGCATCCACTACCACCACAACGACAACGACAGCAGTTATCAGGCGATCCTCTTTCAAGCGCGAAAGTACACGAAGTGCATCGAGGTCCGGATACGTGAGCACGTCTTCCAGCAAGGATAAGGAGGCAGCAGTCGCTGTAGCTCCGCCGCAAACGAATCAAAATGAGGCAGTTACCGAGGCCGCGAAAAACATCGAGCATGATAGGTGCAGTAGTAGAGCCGCGGAATCGAATCCGCCGACTGAGTCTAGCTCGGATCTGTCTCAAGAAATTTACGGTTCAGTTAGCGCGCGAGTTCGTGCGTTCCAAGGCAGGAGCGAGCATCGAATGCCGAAATCGAGGAGTTTGCAGGGCTCGAACATCCTCATAGAGACGAGGAATAAGTCGCCCATGTCGCCCACGAGAAGAGATGGGCAACATTACAAGGAAGGAGATCGCAATCAGTCGACATTTAAACCGAATATTGCCACGATTAATCAGCAAAATGATCAGACTTTCGTGAGGAGGGATAGGGAGGTCGATACGGCTACGAAATACGTGGAGAAAATTTACGAGACAACGCTTCAACCGCAAGTTATTCACGCTGACAATTTAGAATCGGTCTTTAAACCTGGACAGACGAATTTTGTTTATGGAGATACAGCGCCTAAAGATAAAACTAGTCAGACAGTATTAAAAGCAGATATCGATAGTGGGAAGCAAACGATCTGTACCCATAGTAAAGATTCTGATCGCAAATTGCCAGATTCGGGATTTAATCATTGTTTGAAATTGTTGCAGAGATCTCCTAGTTTTCGATTAAAAAGGTCACGCGTTATACATAGAGAAAAAGAAAGAGAAAACCATATTCCATTGACAACTAACGAACAAACTAACGTGCAGCGAGAGTTAAACTGTCAACCACAAGCAATGAAAAGTTTTGGAAGTGGAAATTCACCTTTCGTACCAGTAAACACTTCCAAAACTGGAAATTCGAGTGAGCAATTAGTCCTGCAAGAAAAGTTGGATCCCAATTCCTATGAAGCAAGAAGTACGTTAAAATTAAATAACGCCAACGCAGTGAACAATCTAATTGAAAACAATAAAAACAGGCGACAAAATAGTTTCATACGAGAAAATAGCTTTATAAAAGAAAATAGTCCGGTCACACGTCAAGCAATTACTACTTCAATTGATGGTTCAAAAAGTGACAACACGCCATCCTCTACTACTAACATTCATCTATCAGAGCCGACACATGGTACGAAAGATAAAAGCGAAGACGGTGCAGTAATCAATGAGGTTTTAGTGAAAAATCTACAGTTCAAACAAGACCTACCAGCGAAAGTATCACCGGCCCCACCGCCTCGAAACATAATAGAGCCGCCGAAAAAACCGGAATCGGCTCTAATTGTCGAACTTATGCCTTTGTATAACAGGCCACCGTTGAACTATAACAGTGTATTAGATGACAATTATGCAAATCTACGTGCTCGTAAACAGCAGGATAGTGAGAAGATTTATTTTACCAAAGAAGAGCTGGAACGAAAAAAGCTGATGGATCTCCTTCGGAAAGGAGAGTTCAATCTCGTAAAATCGGTAAGTCGTTTATCTACGAGGTTATTAAAATTTATTATTTAACATTTATCTATATTAATATGTTTCGTAAAAGGCTCAATTTAAATGATTTCAAAATGGTAAAATTTTAATCGATACTTTTCTAACTAAATACTCGCAATTCTGTAATTGAGCAGGATTTTCTGGGTTGTAGTCTAAAGATATTTTTAGACGCTTCATGTGATGAGATAATACGTACAATCAAGCATATCAATCGAGGAAAAAGCTCAATTGACACGTGAACTTTGTCTCGAAGCGTGAAACGGCAATTACCATTACCGAAGCAGCGAATAAGTGTCAATTAAGTCACGGAGTCAGAGGTTGCTTCTTCTTCAATTCGAGTAGATACCCATTAAAGTAGACAATGTAACTGTGCTCCTCCAGTATCCCACTACTCATGACTCGCTCGGGTGCTTACCTCGCGATCGAAGATGAGGTACAATTACTAGAAACGTTTATAAAAAGTCAATAGCAATTGAGGCCATAAATATTTAATATAAAATTATTTTCATCTTTTCAAATCAATTTACAGGGTGTATAATTTAAAAAAAAAACAATAGTTAAAATACTTTTGATGGTTTTCTTACTTATCTAGATTTTATATAAACAATTTTTACAAAATACGTTGCATAAAATAATAAACGAAATTGATATTTCCAACAACAAAAGTTTCAAATATCCTATCAGATGCAAATCAATATGTCTTGCATATATATGTACTAAAGTTTATCTTCTACAAAATGGTTAACGGAATCACGAGCCGATAAAGGCGCGAGCCCTAAAAAAATATACGGGCTTTCGCACTTGAGCGCCGATAGAAAGACGTCGACGGCGCAAAAACTGCACATGGTGACAAGGAAGCTCGCTCGCTCTCTCGCGCCGCAGACGACAGTGACCTTAGACGCTTTTCTCTCCCGCGCATACACGTATATATATAATATATATATCTCGGCTGACTCGATAAGATACAATAGGCGCTTGGCTCTTGCGCACGCCGCCAACAAGTTCAATTGTGCGACTGGAGAAGGAGAGTCCGGGAGGGAGAGAGCGAAAATAGAGGAAGCGAGCTGCACGCGAAAGAGGGAAAGAACAAGGAGGCTGCCAGCGCGCGAGGGAGAGACGAAAAGATGCTGGTGCAGCTGCAGCAGCAGCCGCGCGAGCGCGCGGGGGTGGCGGGGACGATTTATGATTCGCTCGTGCGCTGTCGCCGCCGCCGCCACCACCGCCAAGCGCCAGACATTAGGTATGCCGCTCATGCCGCGCTTTAACACGCAAGAAAGACGTTATAAATTGTACCACGGACGTAATGGCGAGTTTCGGGAGAGGACGGAGGGGATATATGTATATATATACGCGAAGCGACGATTTTCCCGGCCGCTGTGGCGATTTTTCAAAACGTCCGACCCGACCGACCCACTTGCGCTTCAGGCTTCTATTAAATAGAAATTCCATCAATTTGCGGAATTAAATAAAGCGGAAGTTCGAGGGTGGCGCACGGGGCACGATGCGCTTCTCCTTTTTGCTGGCGCTCTTTCGGTGTGTTCAGCTGGCTGCGCGCGCGCGCGGCGAGCACGAAATCTATTTCGTTATTAGTTCGGCTCTCGCAGGTGTCTCGGTAGCTAAGAAATCAAATTTTTAGCGTAAAGTGGATTATTGCTGAAAGTTTATTGGGTTTCCACTAAAGGTCTAATTATTTTATTAAATTCTAATGTTTTAAAAGATCTTCGCGAATGGAAATGTTAATAGGTATAATAGTAACTATAGCTAGTTTTCTATTTTCAAGTGCTTGCATAACGAACAAAAACTTATGGATATCATAATAACGAAAATTATGAGCCATTTACTACCTTACAAAATTATATCCTTTCAACGGAATTTCTGCATGCTTAAAAAGCAACTTAATAACCGCTATTATTTCTGACTTATGTAACTTCGATAATTTTTTTTCCCGCTGTTACGATTCTCTAAATTTTTTGTGTAAAAATCCGAGGAATTCGCAAACTGTCGGCGAGTTGCTTTCTAAACTGCCCCGCGTTACACTCTAGGACAATTTAAACACGCTGTCCCCCCACTGCATCGGAGAGCGCATGTGCAGCACCGCGGAGCCACGGGCGCTTGGAAAAATTTATTTAAGCGTCGCGGACGGCCAATAAAGTCAAATTTATCGAAAGTTCCCGGCGAGTCGAACGCCTCGTTCACGCGCTTCGCTAACTTCGGGAAAAATAGATTTTCCCCCTGGGGAAACGACGCTTAAGGATTTTTTGCCCTGTTGCTCTCTCGCGCTCGTAAAATAATTAATAACCGGGTCACTCATAAAGTCGCCTGAATTAATAAAGCACGCGTTCGCCGGGGGAAAAATGCCCCGTACGAACTGAAATTTCAATAGCGAAATGCTCCTCCTCCTCCTGCTGCTGCTGGTGCTGCTGCTGTCGATGTGCTGGAAAGAAGTAGGGCGCTCACGCGCGACGAGAGAACAAATAGAAGTTCGAGAGGGCGAAAATTAAATATTAATATTGAAATGAGAATCGTGCACACAAAATAAGAAAACAGGCGTTGATTTATTCCTTCTTGATGTGATGTGTGTATGAAGTGAGTGGAAAATGTTTGGTATTATGAATAAGCACGTTATTCACTTTCAACAATATTGTGATGTAAGTTTATGTTATCAAATCAATACAACACGCGTTGCTTTGTTTCTAAACATAAAATATTTACTGCATATTTTTCCATGAAGCAATTATTAAAGTGGCACAGGAAAACTATTCTAAACTTAATATAAGCTCTTATTATTTTTAGTTTTTTCAAAATACTTTTCTACTTGTATGAAATTTCATAATCAATAGATATTATAATATCTATATTCTTATGCTATAAGTAGGTCATGTCGTATTGAACCATTCTTGAAATTTTAATCAGTTTGATAATCGAATTATTTTCTTATTGGTTCCCTAATAGAAATTATCTTTTTTGGAAATGACCAGGAAAATAATAAATAGTTAGTAAAAATAGTCATTCAATTATTTTAATAACAATGTATTTACTTACATCTTAAATATATATCACATGCAGATTTTATATGTTATATGAGTTCATACTTTATTGAAATCAATGTAATTTTTAAATTTAATTTATTAAAGGTATGTCACTCAATTTTAAGAGTAACGGAGTCTAAGAATTATTTCATTTTTGAATTGCATAAAGAAAACATCATGCAAACACTATGGTTTTTGCAAAATTATCAATGTTCAAAAGTCTAGTGTAAGTATGATGGGAGTCTCGAAAAAATCTAACAAAAGTTTTACTGGTGAGATGATTCCAGACTTTTTTTAGACTTTTATCTTTAAGAAATTTGAGATTGACTAATTTTAGAGTTTATCTCGCTCTCTTTTTGTGAAGAAAAAACAAACCTAAGATCTTGCCAGATGACTTAGGGAAAGATCTGGAATCGCCTACACATAGTAATACTTGTTTGAGAATATAACTCTATATTTTTACGAATAAAGCTGTTGTAGTGACATTTTTCTATTTTGTATGTGTAAAAATATTATGTATTATTTCCTTTTAAACCGCGTTACACGTGTGTTTTTATGTGTCTGTTCTTTCTAAATTATTCAAGTTATTTTTTTATTTTTTAGCTACACTAAAAGCAAGGAAATCTCTGTGACACAATGTTTTTACTTTTTTAACTTTTACATTAATTCGAAATATATGCAGTATGAAAGCTTGATTATGATACATTATCCTGGCTTATCTCATTTGTTACTAAATAATATGTAGCAATAAAAAAATCATGAACTAAAAGAAAATGCAAAAATTTTCGTACACAAAATTTCATTCAATATAAAATGAATAACTTTCGACATTGAGACCCCTTTGATGGTGCAACGGTAACCTTTAAAATAATATTTTAATTTTTGACCAATCTTTTTAAAAGAACGAACCATTAGTATTTTCATATTGGCTGTCGAAAAAGCGCTGAACGAGTGCGTACCGTTTCCTTTGAAACGATCACGACAAAAAACATTTATTCTTCCGCGAATGCGTACGTCGAGCTACAAAGTCGTCCGGGCCACTGAACCTCGCTGCTCTCTCTCTCTCTCTTTCTCTCGCTCGTTTGCTTTCATTGTGAAACTGCCTCCCCTCTCTCCCGCTCGTGGTTACGCAGAGTAATCAAAGAATTCAGCCTGTAATTTCGCGTCCATTATTATACTCTCCCGGTTCTCTACCTTCTCTGGCCCTGGCAATTTCGAAGCGAAACCATAAAATGCAAGCGCTCACGCGCGAAGTGTCGCGCCGAAAGAAACTCTCGAGGCGGCCGAAGGCGAACACGTATAGGTAAGTATAGGTATACACGCGGTCCTCGAATCGCGGCTACTTACTCGGCGGCTATAGAGAGACGAAATGAATGAACGCGCTCGCGAGCACGTGTGCGCACTCCTGTAGTACTCGCGACGGTTCATGATATTTTCCGCACGGCTTAATTCAGCACGTGCGCCCCCGCGAGCTTCGTTATGTTTACCTCTGCGAGAGCGCGAGAAGAAGGGCCACGCTACTTTCATGGTCTCCAGCTTGCACTTGTGCTGCGTTGGTGATGAGTATACGTGTATATGTGTGTGTGTTGGAAATATTTTTTTTCTTGTACAAGTCAGTGGCTACGAGACTTAATCAGGCTAAGAGTTTTTCAAGTAGCGAGTACTGGCTCTAAAGAAATTCATTCGAAGTCTGCTTTCCAAATTTTCAGCTTTTCTGTTAATGTAAATTAAATTGATAGTGTTATAGGAATCTATAATTACACAAAAAAAGTAAAATTTTAACAATATCTGCATCAAATCAATATTAATTTAATTGGTAATTATCAATTCGTTCATATTGCACAATTATACATATGTACAAGGATCAAATTGGAAGCCCTATTTATTTTCATTTAAATATTGAAAAGATATTTTTAATATTTTCTTTTTATGTAAAAATATAAAATATTTAGTATTTCAAACTGTATCTAAAAGAATTTTTAAATTATATTTATATTTGTGCACTTATTACTCATGAAAAATTTACTAACAAGATCAATATTTAAATCTACAGTATATTTATATGCATAAAATGCAATACGTTTTCTCGAATTCGTAGTTACAAATGAATTTCAGAAGTGCATGTCACTTTCAGCACCAAAAATTTCATGTTGATTTCAATGTATAGTTACAAAAATTATATAATATTATTAGAAAATGAATTATATTTCGCATTTAGTAATTATATTTCTTGCTTTTTCAACAGTAATTGCTTATAAAGATAATGATATTGTAAATTACATTAATAATTATTTAGTTGAAAATCTGCAAATTTATCAACTTACAATTATTAGAACATTTTTTAGAAATGATATTACTCAACATACGGATATTACGAAAAAACTATTAAACACACATCCATCTGTCATCGTAAATATGAAGAATGAGAAAGAAAATCTAAGAAAGATCGAAAAGTTACTTTCACAAAGAATTAGTAAAACTGTTTTAAATGTTATTATGATTGAAACTGAAAGTGATGAATATAAGATATTGCAAGAACTTACACAATCAGTAGAATTCATAATAAATTCTACGAACGAAAGTGTAAGATCTAAATGTTTGATATTTTTAGTCAATGAACAATATAGTGTTAATTTAGAATTATTTTTTGAATTTGCTTGGAAGGCAAAATTTCTGGACATTACTGTAATTGAATTTATTATGGAAGGAAAACGTAATTTACTCATCAATGATGTGGAAGAAAACCTTACTTTAACCTTTATTCATCAATACAATCCATTTAAAAATATTTATGAAAAAACTAATTTTTCATCTGAATCAGATTTCTTTCCAAACAAACTATTAAATTTACACAGATATCCCTTAAAAACCGCAATTATTGAAAGTTCATTATCTCTAAGAATAATTAAAAATTATTCTGGAGGGGACATCTGGAATATTTTTGAAGGATTCGGTGTTTCCATAGCTACAGCATTATCTTCAACGTTGAATTTTTCAATTAATTTGGAACTTGTATCATTAAACGATGAACAATTAAATGATTTGAATATCACGAAGGGTAGTAGTCTTGACGTTACACAAGTATTAATGAATGGAACGACTGATTTTTCAACAAATTTATATATTATGACACATCCTGATAATTTGATAAATTTTGAAGTTACTAAATCTATACAATCATCAAACACGAATTTCGTGATCAGGCAAAATGCCATTCAAACAGTCGCAATATCAAAAAACGTTATAATTTTTCTAATTATATCGGTACTAATTTTACTATCAATAATTTTATTGATTCGCATATTGAAATTTGATAAGAAAACTTGGACAAGTTATAACATAGCATTATTATTAATTGGAAGTCCTATTTCAACATTACCAAAATCTACTATTGAAAAAGGATTTTATTTCTTCATGTTATTTGTTTCATCATCATTTTCTATTGAAATTTTACAAACGCTTATTGAATATTTTTATAATAAATCATTCCTTGATTTAAAAACATTAAGAGATATTGCGAATGCGAATTTCAGTGTTGCCGTATCAGAACAAATTTATAACGCTTTGTTCAATGATACAGATACCACTGAAGATTTAAAATATCTTTTGCCCCAAGTAAGAATCATGAAGAATACTGAAATACGAAAATGTGATGAGTGGTTACTTGACGGTTCTAAGGATGTTCATGGGTGCCAGATGAGCGACTTCATGGGTCATTCAATAGCCAATCTTTTTTCTAAGAACCAGAACGAGTGGATAATTAGTTTTGTAGATGAGCCACTTCTAAGAAGTTTTTCTGCCCTTTTCTTAACGAAAACGTCACCGTACATTTATCGATTTGATAGTGTGATAAGTAAATATTCTGAGTGTGGTTTAGTAAAATATTGGTCTGATGCGAATCTTTTTAATTTCAGTTTGAAAACTGACAAAACTTTATATTTGCAAAAAAGAAACTACTTTAATCTTAACAGTATACACTTGACCAGAAATCTTATTTTAATGCTAATATTTGCAGACTTAGTAGGTTGTTTTATGTTCATGGTTGAAATTGTTTTAAAATGCATTAAGGTGAAATTTTTGTTCGGTCTTAAAAAGAGAATGCTTAAGCGACTTCGCGGATTCTTTAAAATGGTTTGAAAAATATAAAAAAAAGCTTTATCACGTTTTTTTTTATTAAAAGGCAGATGTATAATGTTGAATTCTATTACATAATTTTGATTTATTTTCCCTTCCTAGAGGAAGCTTTGTGATAGTAAGCAATAAGATTTCAAGAAAATATCTTAGAAATATTGTTTAGCACTTTTGGAATCGAAATACACTATGTGTTTAGAAAATATTTGTACGGGTGTGTGCGCGCGCGTGTTAGTGTGCGTGTACGGTAAGTGTGTGTAGGTGTGTACTGTGTGTGTGTGTGTGTGTGCGTGTGTGTGTGTGTGTGTGTGTGTGTGTGTGTGTGTGTGTGTGTGGGTGTGTGTGTGTGTGTGTGTGTGTGTGTGTGTGTGTGTGTGTGTGTGTGTGTG
>JAPYZP010002030.1:0-14524 GCA_030522985.1 Torymus sinensis
AAAATTGCTATATACATAGTAAAAATTACTATATATGCATAGTATAAATTGCTATATAGATAGTAAACATTACTCAATATATAGGAATTTTTACTATATTTTTGGTAAATTTTGTTAAAAATTGAGTCTGTCTCACCGTTACTATGTGTATAGTAATTTTTCCTACACAATTTTTTTTCCGTGCAGAAAATAGTCTGCTATCGCCAAAAAATATAGATCCAGTACGTTATTCAAAACCCCAAAACAATATTCATGGTATTCAAACGTTTTGAGCTGAAGATACAAATTATTTATATTGCGGATTATTATGTTTTTTTGTTAAATTTCATTTATTTTAATTTTATAATGATTTTCCGATTTTCCAAATGTTCCTTTTTGGCTACTCTCTAGCCAGTAGTTATTGAAACCATCACAATGAATTTTTTTTATGTAGTTATCCATATAGAGGTCTAGAACATGATAAAATTTAAACTCTTATTTTAACTTACGTGAAAGGAAAATAATTTAGAAAAAACTTGGGTTTCTATGTCCAGCGGTATATTACGCATCAAGGGCACAAAGTGGGTGATTCACGCCCGTGGTGTGTATATACCAATGATATACAAATTCTATACTTCTTCAGAAAATATCAAGAAGGTCAAATACTTTCTATTCAAGAATTCACTATAAATGGCCACTTTAGTGACCTGGAAATCGGGACAAAAGTAGAATTTTATTCCCTCTAATACTTTACTCCCTGATTAGCGAGAGTAAAAAAATCACCGAGGCATATTTAAAAACGTTGTCTCGTGTAGTCCCACTTTTCCAAGTCAGCAAAGGGAATAAAGTTGTACATGCAACACGGGAGTAAAGTCGATTCTTCCCTTGGGTGATAACGTGCAACTTTACTGCCTTGTTGCATAATATACTATTACTCTACTTGTCGTTTATGAGGAAATCCACAATTTGTCCACACTTAGAGGGTTCAAAAAATTAAAAAAAAAATCTGACTGCACACCTCTGAAGAAAATTTTTTATCGTTCTTTAGGCTATAAAATATTTTTTGAACCTTCTAAGTGTGGACAAATTGTGGATTTCCTCTTATACATTGAAAAACGATTTTTTCCAGAAATTAATTTTTTCCTCATATTCGTATCTTATGACCTACCAACCTAATGCAAAAACAATGACACCACGAACGGAATAAAATAATCCTCAAATCGATAAGTTATTCGCAGCCCTGTGAAATATGTTATTATTTAAGAGATACCTACATCAGTAAAGAAGTTATTATGAGATTCTAGCTTTCTTATTGAAATTCTCCGTTTGAATAAATTTTTGACGACTTATGAAACACAAAAGGCCTTCCAGAATTTAATCAGGGACCTTGATCTGAGCCCCGGATATATGTCGGGGATTGGAATCTTACCAAAAATAACGCGGATTGATTTCGATTAGCATGTTATGTAATAAAGCAGTGCTGTCTGATAAGATCAATTGCCGAGTCTCATGAAGGTCGAAGTGGCGAGAGCCAGGTACATAGTACTGCGACTACCTTATTGCCTCTCTCCCCCACTTCGTGGAGTTCGGATATATTTTAGCTGAGGTAGAGAATGCATTCAATCGATTTCAAAATGCTAAATTTGTTCGTTTTAAGTGACCAACGTAAATATTTATAGTCCCTTCTTAAAAAAGTGACGAGCGACCATGTTGAAGCACCTAAAGGCTTGATTTTGATAGGTCAATATAGAATAGGTGCCAAGATTTGCTTTATGAATTTCCACATAAAATCCACAAAGTGTGGAATTATGAAATATTTAAACTAAAAATATAAGCCATAAATATCACTAATGACTTAAAATTTGGTTTTGTATAACAAAAAAGTATGAAGGACTAGGTACTGTTGTGATTACAGTTAAATTTGTAACCTTCAAATTGTTGTATTGTAGGAATAAACTAAAATAAATACAATGCAAGTTCCAATAACTAATATTGGATATATTTGGATAAATAAATTTGGAATTCATAATATATCTGCATCAATTGTATAGGTATAATCAAGGGAAAGGAAGAGCGCACGCAGCGCGCCTGAACTTGCTAGTTATATATATATATATATAGCGATATTGATTTTGATGTATTCGATATTTATGACATTTATAAATATTTATTTCGATAATATTTATAATATTTATATTTATACGGAAATCATTCAACTACCGTACCTACCAATATGCTACTTTACTAATATAAATACTAATATCGAAAAGTTTGAACTAGACATTAGGATAGTCTAGACTACAGTACTAAAAATTCGGTTACCAGTAATCGGTCTTTTAACCAGAACTTTACAGAGAACATTTTCTTTGACATTAAAAAATATAATACAGGAAAACGTTAAAATGTATTATAACTATGTAATTATAACTACCCTCTCGTGCATCGCCGAGGAGCTTTAACCCAACTCACCATTAGTAGTCAAGATCTTCGGCGGCGGACTATCCGTCAAGCCCTGTCCGCAATCCAGCATTCGAATACTCGCAACGCCCCTCGGTGCCAATCCTAGCACCACCTCGGCCGTCAGTCCCACGTCAGCTTCGAACGAACCGTCCGCTCTCTGCCTACTGGCCAACCACGCAAGCGCCCCCGAGCGATTCCAGTTGTCGATGGACTCGTTCTCGACCTCCTCGAGGGCCTGCACGGCGATGACGGTGGTGCGGAGGTCGCCGGAGAAGCTGCCGTCCCGACGCTGACGCTGGGCGAGATTCAGCGAGGGCTTGCGCACGAAGTGCTGGGGGTTGCGGTGACGGTGGTCCTGGACGACGCAGCGCAGCGTCATTATCGCCATCGCCACCGTGTCTGCAGAAGATTGAGGTGGCCGGTGAACAAGGATCGTTGGAATTGGGGCTTGTGGAAGTGAATTGAGAATGATCGATGAGATATATCGAGGCAAAAAGACGGATAAGGACAATAGTTGTAGACTGACTCTAGTCAGGCAATTATCTTCCACATTTTCAATGACTCTCGGTGGTCTGGTGATGGTTTCTTTAGTTCTACCCGGTTTTACTTTTTAAATGGTATGGTATTAGCTTTACAGGTTCGAACAAATAAGGTCAATTGCTAATTTGGACGTGACAGTTTAAACAGTTCTTCATCGCGTCTTATAAATTAAGTGTGGCAGAAAATTATTCTGCAACTTAAAATAAAATTGACCTGAAATTATTGATAAAGTATAAATAACGTGGTCTGATATCTTAAGTAGATATATTTGATATTATTTTCCACATATTTATATTCTAATAGAACGAAAAAGTACCAAACATTAAAGACAAGGTTGAACATTTTTTCCTTAAAATTTGACAGAATTTAGAGGATTCGTATCCATTTGGTAAATTACCCAGTTACATTCCAAAAATATTAAAAATTCCATGACCGAAATAATACATAAGAAACGTTGACAGCCTACTTTAACTCTTTTTACTATACGAATGTTGAAATAGCTTGATATAAGTAGCATGTTTCATTAAAGTACGCAAAATTGTAATATTCCATAGACTTAAAATGAGCCTTATTAAAACTTGGTAAGAGAAGTTAATAATATCCTCTGAGGAGCACCCTCCATACTTTCAGTTAATAATTCTCTTTAATGACACGTGTTTTACGTCATATAAATCTTTTATGACAACAATGTGACCGCGTAGTAGCACGGAATATTTGCACAAATATTACGCAACCTACTGCAGAATATCGCATTCTGAAGTAAAGATTACGTAACGTCCATATGTCGAATGGCAATAATAATATTAGCGTCGTATGAATAAAAAGGGAAGTATTGCGAAATGGGATTACTGCTGACGTTGGAAATGGCAGCATTGTCGGAACGTTCAACCCAACCGACGAGTATTATAAAAGATTGGTCGCCTCATTGATAAATTTCTCGAAGCCCGACGCGACTTTTTTTTAGCGTTCGAATTTAAATTTATACCTCGCGGGTCAATAAAGCGTTTTATTTCAGGCAAATTATTCTGTATTTTATTGATAAAGCTTGGCAAGGCATCAATGAAAATCTATTCAATAAATATTCGTTGCCTTCGGGCCGTGGCTTTCAATTTGCTTATCGCAAATAGTCGGCTCAAAGAAAGAAAAGGAAATTAAAACAATTGAGTGTTCAAACATATAACAACAGTATATAATATATCTCACGAAAGTACCTCGACATTTGGGTTGTCAGTGAAGCAGAGGTCATTCAAAACTCCATAATTCTGACAAATATTCCTCTCAGGCAGAGATAGGCGAGAGGGTGTTTTAAGGCCGGAAGTTTGTTTATTTTAAAGTGCCTTTCTTGCTAGCCCGTAGGACTATTTCTGAAGAACTTGTGACGTAAATATTAACGTCAGCAGCAGTATAAACAACTTTAACATTTTGCGATGCCTGAAACTTTTACACGATACGTAATTTTTTTTTTTTTTTAATGTTTGAAATTATTCTCTCAACATTCTAGGCGAGAAATATGAACTACTCTTTGTTTGCAGGTTGATTCGAGGAAAAAAATTCTCATCTTTTTTATGAAACTGCCTTTTTATGTACTCGGCAGAATTAAAAGTAAAATTCAAAATAAATATTTTGAAATCATTTGAATAAAATTATTCAAACGATCCTAATTGAAATCTATTCATTTTATGCGATTCCATTTTCGCAACTGTAATGTTATTGATATGTTGAGTAATTACAGAATGTATTAACTACAATATTGCCAAATCCATTTGCAATGTAAATTTTGTTGCATTATAGCTTCCATATACAAGTTCAAATATAGTCGTTTAAATTAATCATACTGATATCCGTGGAGTAATTACAATTTGTTCCTACCGAACAGTTTCTAATATTCCAAAACACTATTATTAAAAATGCTTTTTACAATCTTTTCAAGCTTGAACCCCGCGAGTGCGCGGAAAGTGCACGCAGGCAGTCAGGGATGAAACGCCTTAATTTTTTAGAGGGAGTTTACTCTGACAAGCTATATCAGCCGCAATTCCGGAAAGTAATCTTCATTTTTACAAAAATAAGAAAATATAGTTTGAAAATACTGAGCAAAGTAGATTAGATTTATAAAGGGAAATGTCGGTCGCCGGGAACCCGAAATATTGTCAAAAATTTCGAATGTAAGGCCGTGATTTATTTCCTAACATTTCATTTGTGAGAATTGTATTCTTTGAAAAAATTACGTATCACATTTCAAGACTACACTGTTAAAAATTTCTAACCAGAACCATGTATGTCAAGTAGTCTTATAAATACGCATATTAAATTTGAATACATGCACATATAAATTTTCAAATACGGTTTTGAACTTAATACATGTACATTAAAACTGTTTGAAAACCTGCATTTTAAAATTAAAATACGCATATTAATTATTCCTCCCCGGGCCAGTAAAAATTCAAAATGTATATTAAAGTTTCTTTAAGTTTAAAAACATTTTCAATCACATTTATTAAAATTAATAACGATATTGTTATTTCAAAATATTCTTTACAATCAGTTTGAAAGATAAATTCACAAATTTGTGAATTCTGAAATACAATACCATGTGTTTATTCATAAAACTTCAAAATGTTTATTAAAATTTTCTTAAAATTAATAACATTTTTATCAGTAATGTATCGGTTATTTTTATTCGGTATAGAAATACGTTGAGATGCGCGATTCAATTTCGCTTATAAATTTATGAATTGTCATCTACATTTGAAGTTACTTTCAACAGTAAACGAGGCATTTAACATATCCATACGAAAGCCCTAAATAAATCAACATTACGAAGAAACCAAAAAATCGATTCATCATCTCATATAAATATATATACGTGCTTGACTGATTCATTTTATCAACGGAGAAAAATACCTTCCACCGTTAAACTCTTCCTACCCTTCCATTACTACCCTTTCCAAACCACGTTACAACGACAGCAGCACCTTGTACTCACAGACATAATGATCCTGGGCGTCGACGGCGATCTCGAGTAGCCTGCGCATCTGCCTCTTGCGCAGATGAGCGCGGGCGTTGCAGGTCGCCAGGGTCATCGTCGTGAACTCGTAGTCGGCGAGGGGCTCAGCGTGGTGCTGCAGCGTGCCGATGAGATCGTGACCGTGGAACTGCCGCGGGTCCATGCACATGGCGTTCAGCGCCAGGGTGTAGTGGGCGAGGCGCATGGTCGAGCCGCCCAGCTCGCGGTGTCTGCAAGAAGAAGAGCGCGGAGATTCTATCTTTTCTTTTTTTTTTAACGCCGAGATCGCGGGAACTGGAGTTATGGGATGATAAGGGATGTAAGGACTAAGATTGGAGTGTACAATAGACGAGGGGCTGACGTTTGAATGGTTCGTTTTATGGGGTAGGCTTGGGGTAGTTAGGCCGCGATCAAAGGAACTTTATGGGGATGTCGATGTGTTGTCGTGACTCTGGAAAGTTTTTTAAATTAATGGTTTATAATAGCAAAATTATAGGAACATGTGGTAAATATTAAAGAGGAATAAATACAATTATTCGCAAGATCAAACTCACTGGTTTACGTGAAATTTACTTTTTGAAATAGCGAATATCGTTGAAAACGGGGTAAAACATTTTTCGTAAAAGCTATTGAAAAAAGTCTTTTATGAAGAAACGATTGTCTGAAAAGTGAAACGATGGTATATGAAAACTAAAACCATCTGTGCGTGCGTTTTTTACAATGGAGCGAGGTCGAAGTTATTTTACATTTGATTTAGAATAAATCGAAAAATTTGATATTAACATGTTCAAACTCAGTTAGTTAATGGAAATTTACGTTTTTTCGTGAGATATAAAATTAAAATAATTTTCTTTCGCTACCTCAAACAATAACTCTTTTTTTACCGGATAGCGTCTCTGATCTATATACAGAAGATAGTAATTTTCTTAGGCAAATTTTCTCTGTACGATGAATTCTTTGAGAATTCGGGCTTATCCTAGAATTACAAAAGCATGTAGCGATTTCTACATCCCCCTTGTATCATTCGTGAATAAAGACTAAGCCGTCCTTTATGTATTATCCTAATCCATCCACGCACATAACTCGCAAAGCTCCAACAAATGGGAATAGATTTACAAAGAATTAAGCGGTTGGGGTTCCGCTTCGTTTGCCGCGGGACAACTCGTGAAAAGGTAGTTTCATGCGAAAGTATTGTTTCGCAAACTATACTTTTTGGGAGTCAAAGGGCTCCTATTTTACGGTAGATAAAGTTTGCGTAATGAATTTCGGAAACGCTGTTAGCTGTTTGTCGTAGAATAATCAACTGAGGGAGAAATTTCGAATGAAACGCGGAAAAAGTGTGACGAATATGGTTTATGGGCACATTTTTAATTAAAAAAGTCGGTCAACGTTTATTTTACGTATTTAAATGCGGAAAACAATATAACAGGGAGGATTAAATTATCAAAACCGTATATTCAAAACAAGGATAACGTTTGATATCATTGTAATTCAATACTAGGCAATTGAAATTTATTATTTTAAAAATGTTTAATTAAAAAATCACATCGCCGCTTTCCGATTATACACTTTCGATCTACCTAGAAAGTCGAAAACCAATAACCCGGTAAAATCCTGTTTTCGTTACTTATTAATACAAAAATGTATTTCTTTTATACGTGTGTTCACTGAAATATATTAAAAGCACTTTTTACGTCCAACTAATTTTTCTAAATATACGCCTTAAATACCAATATACAATATTCACTGACCCCAAAAAAACGGTCCACGAAAAGTTAACAAAACCAAATAAAATATATTAAACATAACTTTCTTTCTCGCATGAGCTAAGAACAAAATCACCGATCAAGACATATTCAGAAAGATATAATTCGAGTGCCGGCTGTAGCCATTGTAAGCGCTGAAAGGCCTTCACGTGGAAAAAGGAAAAGTCACCGGAACAGGAACAGTTACGTGAATGGCATACGTTATAGCACATCTATCTCTCTATATCTACACACACACGAGGAATAAGCGCTCATTCTTTGTATCTCTTGCTATTCTTCGCACATACCAGCCACCTTAGTTCGCATTATTATTATCATCCAACTGGAAGGCCCAAATAGTTTTAACTGCGCCAGATGTAAGTACAGACGGTTTCATACACGTTCGATAAATTCAACTCACTGTAGAGCCACCCGAACAATACGTTCCATTTCGTCCGCCTATAAATTCCCTCGCAACATCTATCTTTATTTTAACAACACATATACATACACATCCAACAAATCAGTCTGTCCTTATCTCAGACAAAACAAAATTCAAATTTACCTGAAAAGAGAAAACCCACCTACAGTGTAAAACACCTCCATCCACTCAAACACCTCCGAAAAATCCGCATCCACCCCATCGCTTACTCTCTTTCTATCTCCCGTACACACACAAACACATACATACGCACACACGCACACACACATACACCCACACCTATATACACAGAGTGCCGTGAGTCGGGGAGGAGAGGGTCGCGCAGTCGACTTTTCCTTTTTTGGCGTGAACGCGCGCCGACGACGACGACGTGGGGGAGGGTTGCTGCACGTACTATACGAGAGCGCGAGGTCGATCGATGCCTCCGCTCTCTCTCTCTCCTCTCTCTCTCTCTCCTCGCGGAAGGAGCGAAGCTTTGCTCTTTCGCGATAGCGAGCGCGAGGCCGAATGGTTTCGCTATCCGCAGCTCGGTCTGTTCGTGATGTCGTGCAGCGATTGTTCGTGTGGGATTTGCCGCGGCTTGGTCTCTCTCCGTGTCGTCGCGGCGCTATGGTTGAGCGCGTGGTTTTCGATTGAGGTGCCGCGGGACACGATGGCTTTTTCATTCGTTTCGAGATTCGGGGATCGATGGAGTAGGTACTCCACCTCGTGGTTATGCAATCGGTTTGCAGAATGGAGTTCTCAGGGAAGATTTCGGAAGGAAGCGACTTTGTAATGATGGAAATTGGTTGTTTTTTTTATTAATGCGTATTGTTAAAAACTATCACGGAGAAAGGTAGTGTGGGAAGAATTAGTATGTCGGATTGTAAATGTGGGAGACTCGAATTATCTTAAAAAACAAATTGCCATAATTTGTGGTAAAATTGCGTTTTGTTGATGACTTCTTGAGTCTGTCTCACTTTTACAATCAAACATGGAAATTTTTACTGCAAAATTTTAATCCGTGTATAAATGATAAATAGGGTATGTGAGAAGAAACATTTTTTTTTATTTACGTTTGGATTTTTATTCGCGTACAGAATCATAAAAATCGAGATTCTTTATCGCAAACCATTATTATTATTTTTTCAATATAAAAATCAATTCAATGAAAAACTCTAATATGTATATCAGGCTCAGAGGGGAAATACCGGGTATATTTTTCAAAAAATATTTTTCCATAAATATCCAGGAAATACAAGTCGAAATTTTGTATGCATAACAGCCGCCCCGTCCTACATTTTAAAAGCAGTCGTGTGGCTCGATCGACTTTTTCGAACAACAGTCGCGGTAAAAAAAGTTAATGAAACTAAAATGAAGTGATCTGACAAACAACATTTTTTTTTCTCGTCAAAATCCAGGTATTTCTATACCATATCGCCTGGCAATTATTGATTCGAACTACATCTGCGATTCCAAATTTATTGGCTATGATCCATTTTCAGGACGCCTCTGTACGTGACAAACTTGCCAGCTAGCATCAGCATCGATAAATAAAAGCGCGCATTGAATTAGCCCGCGCGAGAAAGCATCGCTCAATCATCGCGGATTAAAAGGCGAGAGAGGGACACAGTCTAGTGGAATAGATCACTATAAGCTCGGGCACACACCGTCGATAATTCAAATTCACGCATCACCCGACGGGCAAAAACAATACGACAATTCCTCGTAAATTTCGCGAATCGCCGAAACTTTTTTCGTATATGAGGAAATCTACAGAAAAGTCGCACTTATCACGGCCTCAAAACTGGACTAAATTTTTTTTAAGGCACACCTTCCGGACAGGTTTTTTCATCTTCTTTATACGGTAAAGGAACGGAAAGTACTTGTGTACAACAAAAAACGACTTTTTGACACTCTTTTTCTCGATATTGGAATTAAAAAAGGATTTTTTTTATTTCCATAAAAAGTACTAAAAATGACTCTTTTTGAATACCAGCCATTTTGTCAGAAAAAATAATACAAAAATTGACAAGAAAGAGAATTAAACTAGAAAATGAGAGCTTTCATTTGCTTTTATGAAAAGTAAAAAATGTTAAGTCCTTGAAAAGTTACGTGAGTTTTAAGATAGGGTAAAAATACATAAAATACTTAAAAATGCTCAAAAATTACCCTTTTTCCAATTCCAGCCATTTTGTCAGAAAAAATAATAAAAAATTAAAAAAAGAGAGAATTAAACTAGACAATGAGAGCTTTCATTTGCTTTTTGGAAAGGTAAAAAATGTTAATTCCTTGAAAAGTTACGTGAGTTTAAAGATACCGCTTTTCAACATTTTTCGTGTATTTTAAATTTACCTTCAAACTCACTCGATCGCCTATAACTTTTTAAAAATCGACATTTTGCAATAAAACACAGCTTAGATTAAATTAAAGCTCTTTTTACCTGCTTTCATAAACTTTTTAGCCCATTCATATGACCGAATATTCAATATTTTTTCTGACAAAATGGCTGGTATTAGAAAAAGAGTTATTTTTAGCACTTTTTCTGGAAATAAAAAAAAAACTTTTTTAATTTCAATATCGAGAAAAAGGGTGTCATAAAGTCGTTTTTTCTTATACACAAGTACTTTCCGTTCCTTTATCGTATAAAGAAGAAGAAAAAACCTGTTCGAGAGGTATGCCTGAAAAAAAAAATTTGACCAGTTTTGTTGCCGTGATAAGTGATACTTTTCTGTAGATTTTCTCATATACATCTACCGCGAAAAAATACGGGAAAAGCGCACACTTAACAAACTTCAATAAAGCTCGCGCGGCGTTAAAAGGCCGAATCGTACATGTATACATATAGACACCCTTTACGCTCTCACACCAATTCGCGCCCATCTGGCCGTTGATACGCCGCGCATGTTATGTGCTGCCGCGTCGCGTGTCAGCTTTCATGCTTCGAGCTCTATGCTCGGTTATATATAGAAGAGGACTGGGGGGCGGCGATAGGGGGATGATGGCTGCGTTAGATTTTTTGATTGGCCTGATGGGAATTGATTTGGGGGATTGAGTGGCTGTTGTTTCTCCTTTCTATTGATGAGAGCCTTTGGTTTACGGTGGCTTATATAGTTAAGGTTGGCTGTTGTAATTTTGCAGTGATTTTTTTAAATATCAAGTTGTAGATGGAGATTTTCTTTCATCGAAAATTTAATAAGAGAAATTTAGACAAAAAGTTGTCAATAATGTTGAATTAAAAATATTGCAAATCAACTGTGTGGGCTTTAAGAAAAGAGAGAGAAATTCAAATAAAAGGATATATATATTATTTGAGAAAACTATTATACTTATGATGAAGGCGAATATTAAATTCAACAAATATTGTATAGCGTCGATTTTATGTATAAAAAAAAGCTTTTCTGTATTTGACGAGCCATCAGGACAATCTGGCAGAGCGACTAACAATAACAAGTACCTAATACTCATCTAAAAAAATTGCTATCATATTGCAGAATAGAATGCGATCGAGCAATTTTTAGAACGATATCACAAAACAAATACTATCTGTATAATTGAGGATTCAATCCATTGATTTTACTTCCCAAACTATAAATATAAATGTCTATAAAAAATTATAACTGCAATAAATTCGTCCACTTCCGTCTATTTATTATTTCAAATATAAATACGCAATATCGAGCTATAAAAGCACGGAATAAATTTTCATAAAGAAGTGTATACGCTTCCAAATCGAACAATATCGGGGAGGCACTTTTAAAACAGCGGAATTGACAAGCACGTCGCGCCGCGATAAGGAAACAGAACCGATGTCGATATAACGCAGCAGTATATATATCGACTGATCATTTTTGGCAGCAGTTTCGAATTTTAATTTCCTGTATAACCGTGTATCCGATGTCCGTCAAAATACACATGCTTATCTCGAATTTGAAATTCCTTTCAACTCGACCGACAGACGCGCGCGATATCACCGTAGTATGCTTATAAATAAATCAATATTTTCGAGAAAATAACAACCCTCGACTCTCGGAGCACCTGCATAATTCAAATATAACCGACGGAAAAATTTCTTCCTCGCTTTAAACGCTTCGCATACTTTCTTCCTCTTGCAACGTCAAAGCGAGGCAAAATTAAGGCAGACCCCATAATACCGAGAATTCCCTGTAAGCATACTTGGAAGCAGCCCCGCGCGCATCTCGGAAAATCTAAAACAAGCCCGTAAAGGGCGCGCCACGTATAGATATATAGTATACTTACGGGCAACTACAATGCGCGACGCAGAACAATGCTGCGTTGCGCTCTCGCACAATGTTCAAAATCAGGCCGAAGAGCAGCAGCCGGTGATTTCGCATTGTGCGACAATCGGCACGGGGAATTCTGCTGCCGTCTCGCGTTTCGGGTAAGGAAGGGGGCAAATATTCAAGAGAGAGAGAGAGAGAGTGAGAGAGTTTATCGCTGGACAAGGACGAGGGCTTTTAGCCGGATTTCGAGAGGGGCCTTGGGGGAAAGACAATTTGGAAAATTGGAGGTCTGGCTTCGAGAGTATTTTGAGGGAGATGGAGAGGCGAGAGGAGAGGGGAAGGAGTTTTTTGGGAGATTGGTAGAGGATAGGGCGGGGAAGGTTTGGAAAAATTTTTCGAAAATCAAGACGGTTGAATTCGTGCAGTCGGAGCGAGAATTCTGAGAGGTATACCCGTAATCCGGTCAGTTTGAATTATTTTTGGTTTCTTTTTCGTCGATAGTCGTCGAGGTGTGGCGTCCTTGGTAAAAATATATATTTCCTCAGTTTATTACTAGAAAATAATATAGGCTATATAGAACTAGATAACACGTATAGTTATACAAACGTAATCAAGTTTACATATAGTGAAGAAAAAAGTCTTCCATTTTTATCTTTTTACAGCATTTTATTTGTATTTCTAAATGACCTATAAATTGATCCTCGTGCGATATTGAACTGGCATGTTTATATCACTATTTATTTTCTATTCGCTAAAACCTATCCAAATAAATAATATGCAACAAATAAACCATATTGAATTTTATTCTTACAATAAATAACAAGATTATTTGGAAAATTTATATTCAAAGAAAGATAAAATCGCCTTTGATTCTAATTCCTTTTCCAGCTTAACCACCGTAACCCCATCAATCCCCCGACTAAGAACTTATATATATTTTCCGCTTCACTGTATTTTCATCCTCCCTCGTCCTCGCTCTGTACCAACCAGCCCCGACAAATACAAAAATAATCCCCACAAAAGAACCACCACTAACACACGCACCTACAAACACCCACGTTCATCCCTTTAAAATTTATCTCGCAATCCCCGTTCGCGCTCGCAATCTCCTTCGTTACGAACGAAGCAAGCCAAAACGACCAGCAGCAACGCGCACATTTTTCATCCCGTGCACTATATACGCCCACGACGCGCAAATCCACCGATAACAAGCGCGCAATTTTCCCCCATTTTACAAATAGAAAAAGTCCCAAACAGAAAAAAAAGGGGAAGAAGAAATGTACAGCAGAAGAGAGAAGACTACTCGCTGCTCTCCAGCTCAGCGAAATCCGATTTATCTACACGCGCGCGCTTGCGTCTCTGCGCCTCTCCAGAGAATCAGCCGCCCCATCTCTCTCCTCTTTATTAGCCCCGTTGCGCGCGCGACGAATCATCCGCGGCGCGCGTTATTAAGGTCTCGCGAGATGTCTTTCTCTCTCTATCTCTCGCTCTCTTATCTCTCTAGGGAGGCTAGCTAGCTGGCTGCTACTCTCACCATCGATCCGGTGTAACAAGACGAACGCGAACGGTAGCAGTGGAACGTTTCAGACTGCGTCGGTGCGCGATAAGTATAATAAAGAAGTAGAAGCGCTCGGTTGAATATTTACGCGGGCGGTGGGGGAGAGGCCCTGCAGGGACAATGCGAAATTCATTCGCTCGCTCGCTCGCTCGCCGCTCATTGACATAAGGACAACTTGTTGCGCTGCGCGCTGCTAGCTGCTTGGGTATCATAAATTTATATATTTCGACACGGCCCGGCTTGCCGTGTCGGTGTGTGCTGGGAGCGGAAGTTTCGTAATAAGTTAACGAAATCTCGCACGTCAAAAAGTTATATGCCGCGCGCGTGATAATTAACAAAGAAACATAAACTTCGCGGTGAATTTATCGCGCTTTGTTTAATATATGATGGAGTTAAGGAGAGCCGTGTATTACGTATGCGATGCATTCTTGATGCCTGGGTTTCTCCGGAATTTGCGCTGATAATGATATTTTTCTCATTTAAAAATTATTACTTATGTCGACTGTAGTATACTATTCACTGATAAGAATTTTTCCATCGGTCTTACAGTCTTATAAATTCAATTAATTAATA
>JAPYZP010002031.1:0-14521 GCA_030522985.1 Torymus sinensis
TAAAAACTGGACACGATTTTTAACTGTGTACCATAGAAAAAGTCTTTCCCTTCATCATAAAATATGGAGGCGTCCGTCCAAGGGTTAAAACAGTCGCCCTCCTGCATCGCACACTCATGCACACACACACACTAAAACAAGTCCCTCTAATTGATACAATTAAAGTTCGCGTACACGGGTAGGGGGGGAGGGGCTAATGAGCCCCTAATCCATAATTATCTCGCAATCGCGTGGTTGGCTCGACGTCATTACGTCGCTCGTCGCACACATGCGCGCGGAGCATGGGACCATCATCCAAAGCTCGCAACACACACGTATATGTTTGGCGTTCATTTCCCGAATCGAGAGCGTGCATCACCTAGGTTGTGTTGTAGCCCCTGCGGCGGCAGTCGGAGGGAGAGAGAGAGACAGAGCGGCGCGAACGGTAATTTTCAATTGCCAGCCGTTCGCTACAGGCCTTTAACCGGTAGCTCCTCTCGTACCCTGTTGCACGCGCTGCTCTCGTATGCGTGCGGGGTGATGGTAACTCTTGCCACTTCGGCCGTGAGTGAGAGAGAGAGAGAGAGAGAGACTTGGTTAAAGTTTTATCAACCTCCTTCGCCCGCCCGTCGCCCGCTAGAGGCTAATATATCTCGGGTAAACGAATTTTCTTCGATAACACGCGGATAAAGTTTTGAGAAATAATTCGCGCCAACTTGGAAGGATTAGCCTGTTTTCAAGTGGGACAAGGTGTTTGTTGTAGGACGGGGGTGGCGGTATTCTTGAATAATTTACAAATTACAAATTTCGTGTGACCGAGAGTTTTTAAATTGCCGCACCAGTCAGCCAGCGCGGATGGCAGGAAAGTTTGTACAGGGGTAGATTTACAGGACGCGAAGAGTTGCGTAACCTGAATTTAAGGGCAAAACCGTGAATTATAAAGTCGTGAATTAAAAAAAAAAGAGAGATTTTCAGACTTTATGGTTATTGCATATTTTATTTTTAATCTAATCTATGATTCACTATAATCGAGCGTGTCAAGGTATAAAAATAAAACTTTTATTAACAATGTCTCTTTCGTCCCTTTTAAAAATGTGTTTTTGATAATTGAACTCTGTTTGTCACGGACGATAAAACGAACAAATGAAAGGTTATTCCACGTAAGAAAATGATACCCCAGGAAAATTCTTGGGAAACACGTTGAGTAAGAAATCGCTTCCTTATTTTTACACACACCCTCGGTAGAAAAATAATAAAATCATAAAAACACTGATATCTAAGTTCAAAATAATCACTTGCTGATTCTGTCTGCTTAACATATCGCCTGGAATCTACGGGCAAAGCAAAGATATGATTTTTATTCAAGAAAGTTGCGAGAATTTATCCACTTTATCATGATGCAAAAGCTTGAAAAAAGAACGACGACTGGCCAACTTACTGAACCACACTGACTTAGTCAGCGTATATAGTAGCGGTACTCGAGCGCGTTCATCATATCGTGAGAAATAGACGTCCATACATAAGACATCGTGAGTCGCTCCTTTCTGGCCTCCGGGCATTTATCAACAAATTTAGACCTCCACGTTGCCATCTTCGAAAGTCTTTGACAGACGATCTGCCGACAAAATGAACAAAATATAAAAAATGATTCGACTTCGAATCTTCATTTTTTATAGGCATTTTCAATGCTTCCGCGATATAGACTGGCTCAATAATGAACTAAGTTACTCGAAAGAAAATGTAAAACCTATGAATCATAAATTTCAAGCGAGAAATGTTAAATTTGCTAGGAGGTAGGAAGAAAAATTTTAATGGGGAGCAACGACGTTCAAATATTTGAGCGATAAGAAAAATTAACTGCGCGCCATTTCACTTTCTTCGTATAATTAAACAGCGGGAAACTGCACCCCGAGAGATGTACATCAGGCACTGAAAGAGTTCATCTGTTCGTCCGCGGCACGAGCGAGGCGCCAGCTGCTCTCTCATTGTCCTGCGCAAACTATGGTTTCATAGACGCAGCATCATTGGCTGTCAGGGAGATTGTGTCGCTTTTTTACTGCGCTCGAGTCATTTCCTCCCTTACATCACGGCCGTCGTAGCGTAGCGCCTCGATGTTGTACTTCGCAACTGCGTATTTTGAGGCTTTTCGCTATAAGAGAAATATATAGCCAAGAAGTCGCCCTTCGATGTATCCTTCATTACGTTTATTACCAGAAAATTATTTTCACGGAAGAGCATTCTTGAGAATTTTATTTTTCCCCTTTCCACATGCTGACTTTATGAAAAACAACTCCATCATCCCATTGGTACATCTTCAACTCCCACCTGCTACATCGCGCTAATATCAAATATGAAGTTATTGAAGGGTATAACAGAGAGTATTTAGAAGAAGAAAAAAATGAGTTTTAGATAACTAGTTTTGCGCGCTCTATCAAAATATATTAAATAATATTTCACTTCTTCCGAGCGTACAGCTGATTTAATCAAAATGAAATTCTCTGTAATCAGATATTCTCTCATGAATAATATTAATAATATTACCTTCGCAATGACGTCCTCTAAAATCAAGCAATTTTTTATGTAACTAATTGAATAATATTGCGCATTAAGGCGCATATTATATGAGAAAGTATTACTTTACATTATTCCGCTTTAATCTTCTCTCGCCTTAAAATATGAAATTCTTGCGTATAAGTGAAAAATTAACGGACGCCGGTGCCACGTCAATAAAATTTAATTTTTAATTTTAAATTACAAACTGCGTTAACTTACGAGGAAAAATAACTCTCCGGAATCGTCGCCACGCACACCGCATTACAATTAACATCGCAATAAAGCTAAATTAACTATAGGGTAACATTCGTCAAAGTCACACATTTTGATTAAGCCTTTAACAGTCGTAAAGCCAACCGCAGGGAGCCCGTTAGGCCGCCCCTGCCATAAAACGTTAAACACCTGTTACCCTTACACACGAGAAAAGAGACGGTAAGTCGATTCCTCTTAAAAAGCATTAAGACGCGTGCGCGCTCGCGACAAGTTGAATCACTTCAATATCGCGCGCTGTCGAAAGTTAAGACTCGCGCTACACAAGAGACATGACATCCCTCGGTTTGTTTCCCCCTTTCCCTCTCTCTCTCTCTCTTTCTCTCTCTCACTCCCACCCTCGTCGCGAGCGCGCGCAGGAGCCTCTTCCCACCATCCGGCGACGCGCGCGCGCGCGCGCTTGGGCGCCACCCTGCACATTCGCCGATTACCACCACCACCGCCGGCGGCCCCCGCTCGGCTACGTCGGCGGCACCGTACAGTTCATGCTTGGGATATAAAGTGGTCGCGTGCTTGCAAGCTCAGTCACACTGGCGTCGAGGCACCGACCTGGCAGCATTACATACGCAAACAGCAGCCGCTGCACACACACCACTGTTTTCCCTTAGCTGCTCGCAGGAGGAGGATACTACTTGCCCGTCCGCCCGCCCGCCTGTCTGTCTGTCTGTTTAGCGGCTCAACAGCGCATATATAAGCACACGCACGCGAGCTTCGCCGCCACCGCCGCAGCCGATTATTATCCCGCCGACTCGGCCCAGCCACCTGTCAGATTGCGAAATCGCTCCGAGCGCGGCCCGCAACTACCCGCAACACACACACACACGCGCGCTATACAAGTGAGTTAGATTTTTGTCTATTGTTTTTTATTTTAAAGTCCTTTACCGGTGGGATTCTCTCTGTCTCTGCGTAGTTTTTAAGTGATTATGTTATTTTTCTTTTTCTTGTTTTTAGGTGAAGAAATGATGAAATTTTTTTAAATAAAAAGTATATTTTGTTATTTGTGCATTTTCCGTACGCTTTATTCATAAAAAAAATATTATTGTAAGTGTTTTGTCATTTTACAGAAAGGTTCTGTAAAAAATCGGTTGTAAGATGAACGAAAGTTTTTTATTTATATTATAACAAGTTCATTATCGCAAAAACTCGATTTATCTTCCGTGTTAAGACAATAACAGCTTGTTAACTTGTTAAAAATGATTATGTCAGAATCAAACACTTGTTCGGGCTTCTCCAATACAAGAGTAATTAATTTGGCTCTTGCTGATTCGATAACTAAGAACAATCGACGTATTTAAGTTTCTGAAGAAGACACATGAAACACATAATAAAAAAAAATGATTCTCACACTTTCATTAAATGGTTATCTTATCATGTTTTTAAATAAAGTATAAACTTCCCCATGTGTATCAGAATGAGAATTGATACATTTTTTTTTAATTAAACGATTTTATTTCAGTAAATTTGTTCAATCTCAAAAACATTATTTTCTCTCAATTTATTATATGAGTAAATTCATTAAGCAATTTATCCGATCACCGCATTATTTTAAAATTAACAATTCATTAAAGAAATTCAAATACCAGCTCAATACTCCTCCTTTTTTCATCTTAATTATTCCTTTTTACAGAAACTTTAACTGTTAATTACTAACTTTTCGATTCTTTTAAAACGAACCCTGCACTCCTTCTCGATTCCATCGCGAATAAATCGCCTGCTAGTGATCGATTCTCGCGCCTGCTGCCAACGACAGCTGAAAGCGCCTTATTTACACAAGAGACACTTCAATATCCCCTGCCGCGTCGACTGTCTCTATTTTTCCCATTTATTCAGTCGCGCTAGACGCGTCGGGCTCTGATCTAGCAAACATTTTCAAATCAACCGCGAAACTTAAGCAAGTACGTAACGACGTCCTTCAGACGCGGCGTCGAGTGTCCCTTCGTAGTCAATACACGTCAGCGGCTGTCGAGATTTATTAGATTATTTGTTTAACCTGATAATACCGGTGCCTCCAAGCCAACTAACGAAGATCGTATAGATTGTAGCAATTTATGGAACGCAAACTTTGGTAACTGTTAAAGCTTGCGAGAGTCACTTATTTATATTCCAATTGAAGACGTCATGCAGTCACGATTACATGGAGTAGTGTGGCTAAAATATTAAATTCTATGTGAGGCATCATCAATTTTTAAACCTGTTATATGAAGCTATAAGTATCATTTGTCAATCAAGTGGTACATTAAAACAGAATACATCACCTTATTTTGATTTCATATACGTCGGAATCATCTGTCAAAAAATAAGTGTTGCCAAGAATGTATTTCTATTTTCATCATTGTAGCATTAATTATTTCTATATAATCTAGCTTAACAAAGAATGTCATTGTTTCTTTAGAATTTCATGAAAGAGTCATTCAAATTTTAATTAACTCTGCGTTCTAAATATAACGTATTATCTTCCTTAATTAAACAAGAATTTCATATAATTGAATTTACAAATAATGAAAAGACGAGCCAATGCATCGCAACGATCGACTTTTATTACTGAAAATTTAAAATACATAAAGACGCATTTTATTTCTTTACAAACACTTGATGCACTTCCATTACAAGAATGACGAAGAAACAGCCCGTAATACGAGAAACGAAAGTTCAAAATAAACTTCTTCTTTCGCTTCAGCAATTAGGCAATTTATTTTCCTCCCGCCTGCTATTAGGTAATCCAACCGCGAAAAGAATATAGGCGCCATTGAAACTCAAACGATGTCTAAAATCTTTTAGCTTGCCCCGTTGTTTTCTACTTTGAGGCTCGTAAACTTCTCGTTTTTGTAAGATCGTAAAACACGCTCGGCCGCTCGCGCGTCTTCGCTTCTTCTCGTACACCCGCCTCTGGCAAAAGCCCGGTAACGTCACGTGCGCGTTGGGTCGTTATAAGGGAGCTGCGATGCACACACACAGAGAGAGAGACAGACAGGCAGGAGATGAGAAAAGATGGGTGAAAACTATCGGAGTAGTAGTGGCGTCGAGGCGGACGGCAGCGCTTAATAGAACGTCAGGGCCCATTACCGACGTCGTTACATCGGCCTTTTCTCTACACGCCCGATATCGCGATCTTTATGGGTCCGGCGCTTGGACTTCCGCGCGCTCGTCCGTCGGCGGGCGGTATATACGCGTACGCGCGTACGCCGATCGTTTACTTATCCAGAGTAGCTACGGCCCGGGTATATTGGACAATAGGGAAACGATAAACTTTTTTATTACTGTATGAGTAAATTCATTATTGGCTCCTTTACGATCGTCTTTTTCGACTTCCGGATGTTAGTAGAAGCGAGAGAAGCGGTCATTTTGCCGCTGTTATGCGTTAATAAAGATTCTTGATTAAAACAATGCATTTGACTAGCAAAATGAATCAATTGATTGAAGATGGTTTTTTTTATCGTTCGGTTTATGAAACGCAGGTCTTTGGACGCTAGTTATCGTTATTTTGTAGAATGATTTTATTATAATCAATAGTAATAGACTTCTCAATATTTTATATTCAAAGAAGGCTGTTCGATTATTTAATCATACTAGCAAAATTCACGTGCGCTTCGCGCGCTTTTTATTTCTGAACAGACTGCTTTCAAATCAAATCAATTTTAAAATTACACTTTTCACGAAAGTACAAGATCAACTTTTAAATTTCAAATTTTCTATCACCATCTTGTATTTAACAACTAATCAAATCAGTCTTATTGTGGTGACAGATTCCATCCATCACTTTTTTAAGAGAGGATAGAGGATCTATTTACAATCTTCCTTCTATTTGTGTTTTTCCATTTAATCTAGTGCTTTCTCTTTGATAGAGTAGAAATATTACGTTCTGATCGAATTTGAAGTAAGTTTTCATTGAAGTAAAGGGAATTTTCCGCTTTGAGTTGTAACGAACTGGTTCGCAAAGGTGAAAATCTACTTTGTCGTAATGAAACATTTACCATTAAGTGAAGTAATAGAAAATGCATAAGATTTCTAATTGAGTTTCTAATTACTGTTCAAATATTACTTTCAGTGTATCAAAGAATATTCGTTTCAAAATGTTTAAACGTAAATATTAAATTAATATTTGAATACTTTTTTGAATAAAATGTTTGTCAATTATTCTTCTGTATTTTGTTAATTTTTAGAATAATATATTGAATTAAGTAACATTTTTCAAATATTTATTCTAATTTTTTTAAATAAAACATTGTAATTTTTATATAAAATGAACTTTTTGGTATTTTTAGCTCTAAAAATTCTTTCAATTCTTTGAATAGACATGATAAAAATTATGCAAAATATTTTAGATAACACCTTTCGCATATTTTTCTGTGATGAACGCGGATAAGGATGAAGAGGTTCTAATATTTTTGTCCTTTACCTGTAAAAACAAAAAGAGTAATTTTCCCAAGGTGTAAGTGAATATCTATTCCCCAGAAGACTGGAGAGCATAGGAAAGTATGTTAGTATTTCCGAGTAAGTTTGGTATGGAACAACAGTGGAGTGGAAAAGGCTATTTCGATCGAGTAAAGAGAAAGGATGTGAAATAAAAAAAGGAACGCAAAGCAATTCAAGCACATATGACATGTGCAAACGTTGTCTCGCGTCTAGAAAAAAAAAATTCAAGCAAGACCTAAAAACATTTCTTTGTGAAATAACAGTATCATATATTTTGCAGACAGCTTTAATTTACTTCATACTGGGATTTAACTTTTTCTCCGTCTCATTTGAATATGTCATGTTGTATAATTTATGTTTATTTATTTTTTTTATAAAGTTAAATATCAAGCATTTGAATATCAATATTATGTAGCATGACATATACGTGACATAATTATTGTATGCGGCAAAAATTATTGTTTAGAAACTTTTAATTTAAATTGAACAGTAATTTGTAAATCTGTTGAAATTAAAAAAATAACAATTTATTATTTTCATTAAGTGAACATTCCTGTATTAAAATGACGAGAAAAAGATAATTTATGAACCTAATTGAATAATCAAAAACTTACTAAGCGCTTTTCCTGATTCTTCTTCTCCTGTAAAAAGATATTTCAAGCGACACTCGCATGCATGAATCGCAAAATTATTTAAATAGCATAGCGAGTCACGCCATAAAATATTCACGCGAAGATGTTGCATTATTACGGAATATAAAAGTAATCTCCACCCGCGAAAACGCAAAATCATTAAACTGCATGAATGATGTTATTAACTGAAAATTTCATAAAGAAGTGGTCTCTTGAATCTCATAATCGTAAAACGAAACATTTTGCACTAGAGTTATTACAAAATTTGAGATTTCATTTCAATTATGAAGACTGTATGAAGAGTAGGTATAATATTTTACGCTGAAAATAAAAAGTGTTGTTTTATTTTGTCATATTTCATTTTATCTTTCCCTTGAGAACTTCATAATTCCTAAATTTTTCCTCGACGTATAAAGGATTGCAGAATATTTCCGGTAATATGGGAATGTATGAACTTTAATGGTAGCATGACAGGTAAAATCTCGAAGTTGGATGGAGAAGATGGCAGCATCATAGGACATAAAGATACTCCTTTTCGCTTGTGCAATATACACGGAAATGGATAATGTGAGATGATAAGGCTACATCAGCGGTGGAACAGTGTCGGTTAGCTGTACCAATGCAAGATTCTCTTGATAGCGATCTATAGTAATTAAACTCCCTTATTTCGAAATTAGGCAAATACTAATTTGCCGTTACGGCGATTTATTCATCAAGCTATCTTAATGTTTATACCACTTTGCATTTTAATAAATTTACAATGAGGATGTTAAAAATATTGAATACTAACATATTTTAAAATGCATATTGTTACGTATTGAACACAATAATATAAGCTTTTCTAAAATGATTTAAAAAAAAAACGCATTAAAGTAAAATCGCGGTACATTCTGAAATTATTTACGTTTCCAATAAAAAACAATAATTTTTTTTTACAAATTATGGCATTGTCTGCCCGGAACTTGATTACAAGCTTTATCTGAAAAAATAAAATACAAATCAGGTTTAATACTCGCGATAAATGTAAATTTGCTGATAAAAAAGAATGTAAATCAGTATCACGAAATCATAATTATCCCTATAAAATAAATCTCTTTTATATTCATCACCGTTTCGATAAAAATATTACATACCTAAAGCGTAACTGAGAGAAAGTACCGTAAATAAGTAAGCTTAATTGCCGGAAATGATGTAAAAGATAATTAAACTGGTAATGAAACACGTAAAACGTTAAAATAAATAAGTTAAATAAAATATTACTGTTCAATTTCGTTAGCCTCTTCTCTTTCAGTCACAACAAACGGGCCAAAGCTCAAAGTATGAGAGGAAGAGGAATCGCGCGCACGCCAACTTACCCCAACGCAGACAAATTTGTCTCGATACGAAACGCAAAAGCTTCTCATTCTTCTGTCACCTTTCCCGAACGTACGCCGTCGCTGCCTCGTTGCAGAGAAAAGAATATCGTGCGTGCGACTTACTCCCGCGTCAGATCGATCTTTTTTCTTTGGAGGCGGAGGGCGGGGGAGGGGGGGGGGGACAAGAGGTAGAGTCTACGTAAGCATTTATCTCGGTTTTTTCATTCACGGCGTTTCGACTCTCGCGAGTTTTAAATTTATACCTTTTGAATCGCTTTCTACATAAAAACTCGTTCGTGTCCCACTGGGAGACTAAGAAAGAAGAAGCGGAAGCGAAAGCCTAATAAACGCCTGTTGCTCCGTATAACCGAAAAGACCTTCATCAATCTGGGAATATTTGACGAGACCCCGCCGCTATGACGTGCGCGTCGAACGTTTGTCGGGGCTGTGAATGGTGGACGGTCAATGATAATAATAATAAAAAAAATATGTGTAATAATGGCTTATCAATATTTCTTTTTATTGAGGCTTAAGATAACGGGATCGAATCGATACCATTAACTGCAGTTGCACGCGAAGAGAACAACTATGTTATTCCCTTTTACGAGCGTATTCTACCAGTGTGGGATTATTAATGTGCGCGGGAACAGAGGGATGCCGCGCGGAGCTACATTTAATGGGGGAATTGAAAGGAGCCGTATTCTTATAACCGAATTTTACGTCAATGGGAAAATGATTGGCTAAATTTCTAATAATAATACACCATAGGAGGGGCCAACAGCTTTCGACTAGAAAATGGCAAATCGATTATCATTATTTCCTCGTCACTTTGTAAAGTGCAAGCTTATATGTACCTACATATAAATGACTTGCGTCTAATCTTCATGATTCTTACGGTTATGTGAAAGCTAAGAATAAATGCAAATGTTAAATTAATTTCAAATTTACTTTGATCCGATATGAATAGAGAACAACAAACTTACAATTCTCAAAGAAAATGAAAGATAATGTAAACCGAGTCGTCGCTTGCATTGTAAGCCGTCCGAGCAATCGTCGCTCCATTTCACTTTACGTCCGATCTCATTTCTCAAATCATCCGCAATCGCGTCGCGCCAGCAGCGATTGATGAAGTTAAAGTTAGTATCGAGCGTTTAGCGCTCGTAAAATTTACGACCTCGCGGTTCGTTTATGCGTCTTCGTATATCGGCGGCGATCGCTCGATGTCCCTCTCGCAAAACTTTCGTACATATTTTCCAATTTGCTCGTTTGCTCGTATCCATACGCGAAGAGACGAGAGAATGAGGGAAAATATCTTTGCTATAGTACTCCCAATAAAACTAAACTGCGAGACCATTCAATTTTCCTCTTCAAATATGCTCTTTGCCCGGGGTGGGGGACGAGCAAACGCGCTCGCAAATTACGCTAACCCCTTGGCCGAACCACTTAAGATATCCTGATGAGAATGAGAATGGAGTGGGCAGAAGGGATGAACGGGTTGGCACGGCAGCAAAGGGATTAAAAGTGCTTATTTATTTTGCAGGCCGGCAGAATGATGTCCTTAAGAATCGTCGTTTGCACAGCGGTGGCGCTCGTCCTGCTCGTCGACTGGTCGTCGGCAATTCCTACGGGCGATAAAGAGGCGCTTATGAACCAGCTTAGTGTGAGTTAATAAGCCTTTAAAAATCATAAATACTGCAGCTTAATTATTTTATTAGGGAGCTGAGCAAACGCTTTCGCCCTCCACTACTTTAATATTAAACTTCTGAAGCTATATAAATTCCCGGCTTTAATTGTAAATTTATTTATGCGTCGTTGCCCGACAGGTTATTAATTTTTCATGGGCGGTCGTCGATTTGACAAAAAGTGCACAACTTGATGAGTGTAATTATGCGGGGGCTAGGGTTGAAGTATTTTACTTTATTAATATATAGAGCCAGCACGTATTCTATTGTTGTTTCTCAAATAAAATGTAATCAAAATTTAATTAATTTTGTTATCATTTTTATAAAATATATTACAGAATATTTTAACCTATTGATGCATAAGATCATCGTTAAATTATCTGACCAGTCATTAAAACGTTATGAACTTCTGAAAAGGGTTCTCCTGCTTACGCTCCTTACCTTTGTTGTACGAGATATTTATCTTAAAGCAATTTAATTATAATACCTTTCCATAAATTGCAGAAGAAATTTATATACTACCTTTATCACGCAATTGTCTAATATTTATATTTTAGTATTAGCTCTATATTTAAGCATCGTTATCAATATATGCTATTTAAGTTTGGTAAATTATAATAAGCTGTAACAAAGTTACTCTATTTCAAACTTAAGATGATCTTCAAATAGATAAATATTGAATATATGGAATATTTGAAATCCATAGAATATTATGTTTTACATAATACTACTCATAGAAGTTTTCTTTTAGTATTATTAATTAATTAAGACTTATCACTTATTTAAAAGTTTGGGAAATAGAACATATTTGATAGTAACAGGAAAAGGACTTTGTCATTTAGTCTTATTTACTCGTAAAACCTCAAACGTGGAGCAGTAATGCAGCTTTAGATTATTCTCTTTCCTACATGCGTATATGAAGAGATTATAGTACCTACTAAGTGCAACCTCAATACTTACAGTGTATTACACAATTTAATGAATTAAAATTAAATTTTTATTTAATCCTTTTCTGCGATATTATTATTATTTTTATAATATTTAAATGCTTGACATTATTCACTCTATAATAAAAGTATCTCAAAATTTATATGGATACATTTAGAATTTAATAACAAATTAATATATCTGCAATTCTCCTGAAAATTTCGCCTAATTCGATCATAAAATGGACGAAAAAAAAGTTTGAAGCACAGCCCTGTAATAAGTTTTTTCTTGTTCTATAGACCACACAATGCATGAAAAAACTTTGAGACACAGGAAAATGGGTTTGTGACAGTTTTAACCGCACATCAATTTTTCTTACGGAAATTTAACATGGGAAAAATGGACGAAAAGTAGTCAGTCCATGATTAACCAATAGCGAGCTCTTAAAGGTGTCAACAAATATTCCACAAAAAAGCGATTAAAGCCGAAGAAAAATTAGGTGAATTTAAAAATCGCAAAAAAATCACAAAAATGGGCGATTTTGAGCAAATTTACGATTTTTATCATTTGTTATTATTTTTTGCGATTTCTACATACACGTAACTTGGGTCAGAACCGGCCGATTTTAACGATCTTTTTAAATTAAAGTTCTTTTCTTCTACTTTCTAAACAAGACCGTTTTCCTGTGTCCCAAAGCTTTTTCATGTATTGTGTGGTCTATAGTAATTTTTTTTCGTCGCTTTTATGACCGAATCAGGGGAAAGTTGCAGGAGAATTGCATATAGATGTGTAAAAGATCGACACGCACAAATGCACGTACGTAAGCAACACGTGTCGTAATGTTTTTATGAAAATGCATTGTTAAATTAGTGTGTGCAAAAACGAAACCCTTTATAACGTGCTTTTAGAGTAGAATACATTTTACATAAGTGTAAAGCTTTCCTAAAAAGAGTATTGATCGTCGAATAAACAAAGCTTTTACAAAAGAGTAAGTTAAACATTTATAATAAATAAATGGATACAAATGATCTTTTAACTAGGCCCTTTTAATGATGTTTAGGTAATATTAAATTTCATAATTCTAATTTCAAAACTCTCTTAATAAAATGACATCCTCTATGAGATTTGTTTACATGCTTTCCTTGAGAATACAAAATTCGCAGTATCTTTCAATCTTTTCTTAAACTTTTAAGAAATTTATAAACTAACTTCAGTTTACAAAGTATAAAAGAAGTTCAAAGTACGTTAAAGGTCTGTACTATACTGAAGTCACTCACAGAATTCCACACAGCTGATAAATAATAGAATACTCCGAAGGACTTTTGTTAGTATAAATTAGAATTTAATACAATGAGAGTGCATTATACAAAGTTCAATTGAAATAATTGTAAACTTCTGCACTATCGTAGGGTTTTTCGAGTAATTACACAAAAAATAAACTTTATACAATATAAATATAAAAGCCTTATTGTTAACATTTTCGAAATAGGTGAATAAAAAGTTATTAGATAAATACGACAAATAGATTTTGGCTGAACTTATATAAAAGATGAAAAATATGTTTTTCGCTAGATTTTCAAAAACTGCCAATATGAGCTTCTCTCGTTTTCATATTCATTGGCCCGTAGGAGTAGTCGAACAAAATTTACCCGAAAATTTGCAATATACGTTTCAATTTCTTATGGTATCTCCTTGCACTCGAGGGCGCCATCTATTTAAATAAAAATTCTTCATCAGACTTGTGCAGCACAACACACGCGTGCGCATACAAGGAGCATCTACTAAAATTTATGCAGTCCACTTTACATAAACCGTTGTACCGAAATGAAAAATTACACAATTTTGAACCCAGAATTTTCAAGACGGTAAAACTTGGCTGGCACTCGATATCCCGACCCACATAAGAGTTGAACTCTTTAACGTTTCGCGGCGCAAGGGCGATAAACAAGCCCTATGTGCACCGCGGCAATAATCACCACAGCCCTCGGCTCTCGGCCGTTTTAGAAGACGAGAAAAAAGCGAGTACAAAGCAACGGATCATTCACCCACACACGCGTGGTTGCTGTCATTTTTTTCACCAGCACTGCAGGATATAGCCGCGTTACGACGGAGTCGATGCACATATATATAGGTAGTTCATTAAGATAGAGCAACGGTAAAGCTCTCAAAGCTACAGCACGCGTCGGGTAACGCGCTTTCGAATGTAGCCGCGGCAATGCTCGCGACGGGTCACTTCCAATTAAGATTCGTCTTTGAAAAGGTATAATCCTGCGTCTAGTGCGCACGCTTTTTGTTTGTCCTATGCACAGTAGTAGTTGCAAAATTAGCAGCAACTCTTTAGCTCTATATTTGCGGATACAATTCACCAAAATAAGTTTCAAATGAATTAGTTTTAAGGACAATCTTTTTCGATTCCTGCAGTAAAAGCTCAGCTTGGCAATTAGTTAAATGTTCATTCCCTTTAAAAATGTGTATATATATATATATATATATATATATATATATATTTCAGAATAGAAGACAAAAATTTCGGTTGGAATTGAATATTTTATTAATTTTTATTTTTTATTTTTGTAATGTATTATAATTTTAAAGCGATATTACAAAACGGTTTTTTTATTAAAAATTTGTTCTTTACTGCATAAAAATCAACAACGTAAAATTTAATAGCTCTAAAATATAAAGTCAACATTCCGGTCGATTAACATTT
>JAPYZP010002032.1:0-14756 GCA_030522985.1 Torymus sinensis
GATGGAAATAATGCAATAGATTCGGAAATAAATTTTAATTTAATGTCTGATCCTAAAGCTCGCGATATGAAAGAGTGAAGGATCATTACTGTACCAGCTATCAAGAAACATTAATTGTTTAGAGTATTATCGTTTTGATGAACCAATTAAATAGAGATTTATGTGAACTTTATTCGAATCCGTGACTGAAAGAGAATGGAAAGTTTCTAAGCTTTTGAAAGGTATAATAGACAATGAGAGCATTAGCTTCATGTCTATAATATCAATTTTGTAACTGTCATTAGCGTCATTCTCAAAACGTATTATCTTTAAAAAAAAATTTGCTTTTTTCAAATTCTAAAGTTTATTTTGTTATATAATGGGTCAATTACCTACATCGCACAAAGTGCGTTTGAAAATAATTGTGAAAAGCTATTTACCTAAAATGTCTAAGATGTATAGATATTTCCGAACTCTCGAAAATCATTATAACTAAGGAGAGAATAAGAGACAATTTTTACCGAAAATTTTATTGTTTTAATGTTACATGTAACTAAATTGTTTGTAAAACTTTTGTGTACATCATGTGAATTAGGATAAAATTAATGCTATTGTTTGAAATAAGGTAGAAATAAATAGACTATAAGATTTTTACATAGACTTTTTATGTTTGATTCGCTGCGACGATATAACACAAAATGAATCTTACAAATTCGCTCACACTTTGGCCTAAAGTCTAAAGGTTGTTCCCATAAATAGTACGATCGTTATTGCTTACGTTCTCACGCATGAATGAATCACTACATTCTAAAATGATTTTCAACTGATTAAAATCATGCAGGCATGCAATTTGATATACAATATCTTCGTTCTGCCAGAGCATGAAAAAGTGATTTTATATTGTCAATGTATAATATTCGCTTACTAACTTTGGATATTAAAGCTGGGATTCACGTAAATGGCGTTCTGTAGATGTACAAAACTTTTTTGTATTAATTTAGATTAATGGACAAAAACTCTACATTTCTTAGTTTTCAACCGAATACATAGGTTTTATGACGATAAATTCTCTTTTCATATAATTAACATCAACTTTGCATTTGCTAGATGCAACATGATATAGTTATAACATTCTAATAAATAAGTTTACATAATTTCTTTTAAATATTCGTATATATCAATTAGTGATTAACATAAATTTGAAACATAGTTGCAATTTGTAACGAATTGTACAATTTCATGACATTTAATGACATGTACATTATAAATATAATTTTTTTTTATATTAACTTTCGCATGATACAATATTTGAAATATTCCTCCTGATGCAATATCTTTATTTCAATTTTGTATTAAGTATATCCAATTATTTTTCATTAAGAAGAATTAGAAAAACAAGAATAAACGTATTAAATAACTTCTTAAATAATACCTTAATATTATTTTATAGGATGTAATTATAATTTTAATTTTGCAATGGTATATATAAAGATTTAGTCCTCTCTTACAATTAAATGTGGTTCTAATTTATTAACTTTAAAATATATTTTCTATTTTAAATGAAAAATGAAAATATATTTGTGCTAATATTAAAATACTTATTCAAAAAATAATTCTACATACATTTTTCATAATTAGTAAAAAATATTCGTATAAAAACTGTTTTCACTTAATTACTTGAAAATAAACTTATTAAAAATTTTGGAAGTTTATGTTTGCACAGTATTAAAGTATATATTTCTTTAAATGGAAGGCAATAATCTCATCTAAAAAATCATTATTTTATTTAACAAAATGCAATGCTTGACTAGGACACGTTAAGTAGCGACTAGATATATCATTATATACTGAAGCTTATTTATATTTCACTGTTGCGTTTTTGTATTTACTTAAGGGTCTACAAAATACAAAGGGTTTCTAAAATTTTGCTTGATGTTCGTATATACGTTAAAGGCCGTTTCTTTGTCTTTGGACAAGGTTACAAACACTACACCTAAGCAGAGAAACTTTCTCTAGCAAAAAATACTTTCTGGATTTTTTGTAAATTTATAATAAAATAATTCCTGTTAAAGTATTTCTATTTTAAATGAAAGTGTGCAAACCAATTTTGTTAAAAGAAATGCCACTACTTCTAAATATTTGGTAACAGGTTTTTCCTATTTTAAAATAAATTAATTTAATTAATTAACATTTAGAATATGTAACTGATCTCATTAATTTGCTCTTAATTGCATACCTTAATTAAAAATATTCTGCAAATTAATAAATTACATATAAAATTTAAAAATAGCTCAACATTAATAAAGTTATATACTTATAAAAATTTCATTTGGTTATTTCTAAAATAGAATAAGGTGCCTGCACCTAAAAAACTAAATTTATAAAATTTTCATCTGCTGGGAAGACTCACTCGACTCACAGATTTCGTTGTGTTCGCACCAGGTATGTTTCATGTGATAGCTGCCTTTACTATTTTCTGTTTATTTTAGGGGGAGTAATGAGGATTTGGTTGACGTTTTCTTCTAAAAATGAATGCAAAGATTGAACGCAATCTCCACCATCGACTGTGTTTTCGTGGAGCAGTTCGAGATCTCTCTTTCATTCGTATTTGTCTAACTAAAGAGTAAAATGCATCATCAATAAACTGACGGAGAGCTGCAGATGTCTCATAAAATGGACAACCCAGCTGGTTAGCTAAAGCTTTTCCTTCATCTGTGGTTACCTGTAATAAAAATAAAAATTAAAATAATTGAACTTAAAAACCCAATTAATTAATTGCAATAATATTAAAAATATAGTAATATTAAAATCAAATTTTATAATTTACCTCGCGTTGATGCTGCAAATCAAATTTGTTTCCCACAAGTACAAGAGGAATGTCTTCATTGGCTCGAACTCGAGATATTAATTTACGATATTCAAGAACTTCTTGAAAACTATGTCGATCAGTTACAGAATAGCAAATCATAAAACCTTCTCCACACCGCATGTATTGATCTCTCATTGCTGTGAATTCCACCTATCAATGATATTAAATACATATCTCAATGAATGCTTATATTTAGTCTATTCCTGATTTTATCAAATAAATCATTATCTCTTCTCACCTGGCCTGCTGTATCTAAAATATCCAACAGAGCAGCTTCACCATCTATAACTGCTTGCTGTTGATATGAATCCTCTATAAAGTGATATCAAATGTTATAATTTTTTGAAACCTATTAATTGTTGATAAACATTTTCATTGATTTTTAATACAAACTCACCAATAGTTGGATCATGGTCATTCAAAAAACTGTGACTTACAAATTGTAAAGTAACAGCTGTAAAATTTGTAAAACCATTTAGAAACAATACTGATGTTTTCACAAAAAAATTAAAAGATTGAAGATTACCTGACTTGCCAACACCTCCTTCACCAAGAACAACAATTTTGTAAACTCTGAGACCCCCTCTTGTTGTTGGCTGTGGCACAACAGGAATATCATTTTTACATTCAGAACCCTGAAACCAATAAAAGTAGATTATTTATTTATGTTTATTGTTGTAATTTTAAACAAACTTACAAGCATTTGTCATTGAAAAAATTACACACAATTGAACTTTAAAAGAATACCGAAATAAATAATCAGAATATTATTAAGAAATTCCTCAGCAATGAATTAAGAGTACCAAAAAAATAATTGAATAACAAGTAACAATCAGCTGCCAATCTACTCCAATCTTGCTCCCAAACAACGCCAATTGCAATTCCAAGGAGGTGCCTACTGTCTTTCTATCTCGCTCTTTCTTTCGCTCTCCCACACATACACACACACAATTGCCATTAAATTCGTATTGATCAATTAAAACCGCACGCGCGAGAGAGAAAGCAGCTGTATAAGCACCTATATATACTCCGATCCATCTATATTCACAGGAACACTCGAAAAAAAAGCAACAAGAAAGCTTTCCCTATCTCTCTCTCTCTCTTACTCACCAGGTAGGCAGTAGTGCCTCGATCGAGTATGACGTCCGTCATCGTGTTATTGTTATACTCGTGGCCGCGCCGTCGTCGCGATGATCCTCCTTGCTCATACCACCTCGAAGAGAAAGTCTCTCTTTCTCCTCTCCGCGAAATAAATCGCGCGTTATATATAACAACAATGTATATAAGTATATTACTATAAATCGTCTAATAGCTCAGCGACGGCTAGCCGCCCGGGGCAGTCCACCACGTGCGATAACGCTGCTGCTGCTGCTGCAGTAGGTGCGGAGGAGCGTCGACCCTGCGGTGACGTCCTTGACAACGGCGGCGCGGCGCTTCTTCGTCAACGCCGCGTCGTCTCCCCTCATTACGACTACTTTTTTTTTGTTGTATATACCCTATACTATAAAGACGACTCGACGACGACGCGCGGAACACTTTTTTATTTTCGGTGCTTGTTGTTTACAGGTGACATGTTATGTAGGCCGAGCGAATAGCGGTGCGCTACTAAGGCAGAGAGCAGCAGCAGCAGCACACATCACACACACGTAGGTACTGCGGATTTCCATTCTGGAGACATAAGTAAGCGCACACGCGCGCACGCGTAGGTGTACATGTTATAAACGTGTGGGTGATGCTGATGATGTGCGCGAAAAAAAAGGAGAAAGTTGCGCGCGCGCCGCGAGCGAGCGCGCGAGCCCCCGAGAATCGAGCGCGCGCGAGACACATGCGCGCGCGCACGGTGGGATTCGCGAGAGATTTTTCGGAGCTGGCTGATATATATAAGTATACTTATGAGTATATATATATATAGGTGTGATGTGTGTTTTGCAAAAGCGGATGTATGATGACGGGGTGGGGGGTATTTGTTGAATGTCGATAGTTGGATGGTACTTTCTGGAGCGATATATACGCACGCACGTGCCAGCATGTGACAGTGATTTTTAGGTCGAAGAGCTGCGAGCAAACTGAGCAGTTTGCTTTTGCGAAAATCAAAGCTATATATATGACAGTTGTTTGGAATTATTGATTTCGATTTGTTGCCGGGAGAATAATATGGGTTTCATTCGGTTTCGATTGGCGGCGTGTGTGTTTCCTTTTTTTTCGCATCTATACTGTTTGTCCGTCAGATTTTCGTATTGAAAGTATTATATCTATATAATAGTAGATAATAAGATATATAGTTTCTTTAGTCAAAGGTCAAAACAAAACAAATATTTAAATATTACTACTCTGAAACAATTTAGGGCTGATCTGACAGTCTTCCTTTTTTAGAGCTGAGGTGTTGGGTATCTTCAAAATAAACTGTTTTTAAATAAGAATAAACTAAAGTAAACAATGGAATTGTTATTAGAAGTAAATTATTGAGATAATATAACCTCTGTCTTTTTTTAAATGATGTGTTCAATCAACAATAATTACTTTGTATATATATACATCTACATTATTATGTATTTTACGAAATCAGATTTTGATTATTGATGACTGCCGAATTTCTGCTGGGAAACAAATTATTTTTAATGCACATTTAGGTACATATTACACCAGATATTACATTTCAATCCCATCTCGTAATTTTTATCATCTGCTGCGTTCCTACATTTTATGCGAATGTTTTGATTGGCCGCAGCTTTTCTCCGCGACTTTTCTCTTTATTCAACTTTTTTTTTCTCGACTCCGCATCAGCTTTTCCCCCGATCGTCATGCGCGCAGCTTACGCGCGCGGGGATACGCTTGCGATCATCTGTTTATCTGCCGGATCATCTGATAAGATGAGAATCAGCTGATTAGCGCACGAGGGTCGGATGTCAGTCATTTTTTTTGTGTAAACGGAGAACAGTGTAATAGCGAGTGGAGAAAATGACAAGAGATGCATTTGTAACGACTCGACAGTGCAAACGATCCCGAGAGTGCCGTTATCTGGGCTTATCTTATCCGGAACTGAAAACCGTCCAGTCTCGACGATACTTGTAATTTGCCACAATCGTCTCATTAGTTCTGCATTTTTTCTTACCTTTTCGGCTTATCTCGACTTTGTTTATATACACCGTGTATCGTCGCAATTGTTTTCGACGTTCTTTCCGCTTCAATTGTCGAGAAATGCATGTAGAGGCGTGTGTTTTTGTTGCTATAAGTGGGTCATAGCATAGCACTGAGGAGAGCAGTGCTTTGACTCATCGCCTGCAGCTATCTAAGAGAGATTGTTTAAATGTGACTCGTGGTGTGTGGCTCAGAGACAATACAAAGTCAAGCGTGTCAATGGGACTGGAGAGTTCGATGAGATTCCTCAAGCATGGCAAACACAGCGACTGTAGGTGGAATTCCCGTTGAATGTTTAACTGGAGAATTGGCAGGTGTCTGGTCAGGATGGAACAGACTTGGGGACAGAGAGATTGTCCGAGAGGCATCTGCCAAAGGAACCCACATAGAATTGGCATACAAATTTTTGGAGCACCGGAGGCACTGCTCCATCGACGAGGCAAGAGCTTTCTTCTCTAGTGAAGTTGAAGTTTGGGTGAACGAGCAACTGAAAAAGAAACAAGTTCACCGGGCATCTCATATTTTGAAGAATATTGTAAGTTTAGATTTTTATAACTGATTTATAAAAATATATCTTTTACAAAGTTTTTGAAAATCAATTCCTCTAATTCTAGGGAAAAACTCCTGTAGATTATATTCGAGCAATTTGTTTAAAATGTAATGAATCAGCATTGAGAGATTACTTAGCTCGACATGTAGAATCATCATTCAACAATGATGAAAAGGAAGCTTGGAATATGGTCAATTTAATTGCCAAATATGAAGAGAAATTTCAGTAAGTTTGCTATTTTAAAAAAATATATTTATTGTCTAAAATCACTCTTCACTGACTATAAGTAAAGCTTATCATAATATTTTTTTTCAGCCTTCAAAATGATTTGATCTCACATAAGTGCCTTGAAGAGATAATAAATTTACCACAAAGTATTAAAGATGCTCTTTATACAGAGCTCTATTTTTATCATTATGAACCAAATATTGTTGCTTATTTGAAGAATGATGTAGTTTGGAGCTTTTTATTTGCAAACAATAATATTGAATTATTAAAGCTATGGATTGATCTCAATTTTAACAATACAGAAAATGTAATAGATAACAGTGAGCATAGAAGTGACATTCAATTACTATTTACTAATTTAAAAATAACTGAAGAAATGATAGCTTCTATAGAATCAGCGAATGCAACGCTTCCCATAAATAATTTGGTTCTCAATTATCTCAGCAGGTAAATATAACACTTCAAGTTATACATTGTGATATTACCTCATGATTACCAGTTTTTATCTTACTACATACTTTTACAGATATGGAATATTTACAGCCAAAGAGCGTAATAATATCAAACTAATTCTGTCCAGACTTTTTGGAGAATGTATTCCAATTTCTGACTTTCAAAAGGTTCTTTCTAAACCACTCTGCAACATTGACAAAAAGCATTTCTTCTCAAAACTAAACGTTGTTGGACTCTCAAGAAACTACTTTGAAGATAATGAATCTCAAAAGATAGATATCAAGAATCGAGAACTTTTTGAGTCCCTTAAAGATATGTGCAATACTACAACTAATTTTAAAGACTTTTTAGAAGTAGGAATAATCGAAACAATCAATTACTTGTCTAATGATATTTTTCAATTTTTAAAACAAAATCCAATTATTCCATTTACATTAATATTTTTGCATTATGCAAAGTCTAAAGAACTTTCCAATGAAGTAACATTAAAAGAACTATTTAATAGTGATAAAGGTTTAGCATTGAAAACATTGACACTGCCAAAGGATGTACTTGATTCTGTGATATTCAATTTAGTGCACTTAAAAAACGAGTTAGAGCCAAATTCATCAAAAAATAATACGACGATGTATCAACTTCTAGATGGCTATAAAAAATTTAATTCTACACTATTTTTCAAATGGAGGACAAGAAACAATGCAATGCCAGACTTTTTAAATGAAAATCTAGTAAAAAAATTCGGACATAAAGAAAAACTAAGCTATATCAATTATCTAAAAGAAGCACGTCCGAATATGGCTGCAAATATTCTACAAATCCAACAAGAAAAAGTAGCTGGTGGTATATCACCAAAAACGTCAGTTTGATTAAAATTAATTCACTATGTAAAAAGCAGTCATATAACAGTTGATTACTAAAATTATAATTCTCTATTTCAGGAAAGCTCAAGCTTCTCTTTGTGCGCACGTTTTTGCATTACGTCACTCAACAAAATTAGACGTAATAAGTGGTTGCATTTCGTTTTTGGAAATTCTCGGAATTAATTCTGATAATTTAAGACTTCATATTACAGCGGCTCAGTTTGTCCGAAAAGAACTGAATATTTCTATTGGTATGTACTGTCATATTAATTGATTGAATCATTTAACCACAATATTCTCATATTTTTTTAAAGTAAATTATTTCTACGTTTTTTATTTTTAGAGAGCTCGCTTGAATCCATTATTTACAATAATCAGCAGGAACTGAAATCGGTATTAAATTATTTAGAACGTAGTTTTCACTCTCGCCTGAATGTTAAAATATTTGATGATATTGAGGAATTTATCCAAAGTCTTTGTACCTGGGATGTTATAGTGAAATTCGCTAGAACACACAATACTTCTTTGCCCATGTCCTTACTCAAGTATTTGGCGTCTTACGACGCTTGGTTTGAATTTGCATTAGTTGGTCACATTTTTGCATATCCAATTAGCCAGGTAATGTAGATAATTGTTGCTTATGTATTTACTATGTAAAATGTTCGTCAATTTTAAAACTAAGCATTCTGTTTTTTGTTAATAGATTATAGAATGTGTACAGCATTTTGATAGTGTCAGTCTGAAAGAGCATTTATTACTGTCGTTAAACAACGCCCAATTGTTACGACAAAATTCATATATTGAAAATGAAAAATCCATGAAAAATGAAAGAATTAAGGATAGAGACTCTCGCCAAGCATTGTGCAATGAAAATGGTGCTAAACAGGTAAATATGAATATTAATTTTTTTTTTAACTTGACAAACATTACATTTAATTAAAACATTTCAGAATTCTTCTCAATCGAGTCCACCGCAATTTTCCAACGAGATTGATTCATTTACGAAGCCTAGCAATAACATCGTCAGTCTAAATGCGGTTTCAAACGTTTCGACTTTCGTCGATGATTTGTGGCTGATTATTTTGAAATGCCACCAAAGCCAAGATCCGCCCGGTACTTTACTTAATGCTTCGCGAACCTTCAAATCTCCGATCCTCACTGTTTTAGCCACTTGTTACGAGGTAAACAACTTTAGCTTATTTGAAATTGCAAATAATGGATGATTACAAGTGTTTGTTTACGTTTTCTTCTATTTTACATCACAGCCTTCGTCAATATCATCTTACTGCTATTCTTGGCTAGTTATATCAGCCGAAAATGCCAATTTTGCAAAAAATTTCGAGGAATGTTTGGAAAGACAAATTTGGACGGCCAGTACGGTCTTAGATTTATTTTATAATATGATTTCGTACGGATTCATCGACACACTTTGTAGAGGATTACAAATATTTATACCTGTAATAATAGAAAAGATTTTTCCCGAAATATTTTAAAATCAAATAATCATATCATCGTTTCTAATATTTTTAGGAAAACCCTTTGAAAATCATTTTTGAGTTCTTAACTGAATGCATTAATTATGGAAATTTCAAAAGTTCCGAGCAACATCTAGATAATTTTATAACTAATTGTTCAAATTATAAATGTAATGTAAGTATAAATATTAATAAACACACAACAATTTGTCTTTAAAAAGAAATATATTAAAAAAAAAAATCAAAATTTTAAGTTTTATTGTACCTAATAAATCTCATAAAACATTTCAGAAACTGATTAATTGGGAGTGCAGTGACGCGACTTACTTGCAAAATGTTTACTGGATCCACATGGTAGTTGTGAAATGTATTATCGTTGCTCTTGGAAATGCGTTGCAGAGTACACGCGCGCAAATAGAATTACTCAATGTCTTAATAAAATCTGAATTTCACAAAAAATTAATAGGTAAACTACTTTTATAAAATAATCAAAAGTTATTATGTTTACATGTATCTCATGATTTATAACTCTTATCTTGTAATTAGTTGATGCTCCGAACTTCGAATCATTATTGGAGTACACGAAAATACTTTCCGAGACAACAGTAAGTTTGAACTTTTTCTGCTTTGACACGACCGTAAAAATAAACGAATCTGAAGCAGAGATCGAGAAGTGCGTCAACGAATTGGTAGCCCTGGAAGATTACGATAACGCGTTACGGCTTTCAAAAGTTGCCAATTTAAAAGCCTCTAAAATCATACTTGCCCAAGTATGTTTTTTTTTAAATAATTTTTTAAAACAATAATATGTTTTTATAACAGTTTATAACAAATGTTTAAATGTTTTATAGTATCGTAGCGAATTCAAACAAAATGCCGATAAGGATGGAGTAGTTGATTCTCGCTTCTGGACTCGCTGTTTCACAGACTTTAAGAAATACGATGTTTGTTACGAAAAAGCTGCAGAATTTTTTGTTGAGCATGCAGAAAAAGTAAAGTCATATAAAGAAAGGTACATATTTTTTATTTAACAGACACTCATTTTAAGTAAATAATCTCCATTGATAATAATAAATATTCCAGGTACGAAATTCTAAAGCTGGCTTTGGAAATCCTCGAACAAAATTCTACCGACCGTCAAACGTGCGACACAGTCGAAATGGCTATGTGGAAGTCCTGTATTCTGGCTGGTCCTGAAAACATTGAAATCAAATCTCAGAATACGGTATTCAAAAAATTGAAAACCGAGCTGTTATCGAGTGTCAGTGGGCTACAAGTGAATTGCACGCTCACTGAACCTGATGAGAAAGCTGCCGTTGAAGTTTTGATTGGACGTTTGTTGGACGCAGGAAAATTGGATACAGCGCTTCGAATCGGTGCCATTTTTAATCAAAGAAATAGGGTAAGAGGGTTTGAGAAGATATTACGCTCGGTTCTCACATGAGCGTATTAAAATGTTATATTTTACAGGAGCTGCAAGTTCTGATGTTATGTTTGAGTCTAGCTGAAGGTGAAATTTCGCCTTATCAACTAACTATACAACAGAAATCTTTACTCACCGAGTTTGACAAGCCTAGACAAAGGAATAATACCTTACGGGGCCTTGGACTGCAACGATTGCCATCAGCAGCTTCGCGTATGAATGAATGTCTTATTTTACAGTAGGAATTTAAAAATTATACTCGATGATCGTCTAATATTTTATTTATATGTTTCTAGTTAATCTGACATCTCCATCTCTCACGCTGAATAACGTCACCGATGCAGAAAATGCGACCCTTATTGTAGAACAACAAGAACAATGCGATTGCTTGGCACTGTTAACTAGTTTAATAGAAACTCTGAGTCACGGAATCGACATTGGAATAAGGTTACTTTTGTGTTACCGTCTAGCTGTTCAATTAGGTAAAAGTTATCAAGTACTCTTGACGTTGAGTAATCCCATGCAGTTCCTTCAAGAAACGGTAAGCAGCCCGTGCGACAGAAAGCTCGAGATTGCCCGAGATATCATCACGACTTATCAGATAGAAAATCAAAGAATAGCTCATTTTCTGGCGGAGGAGATTGTTGCGCATATTACTCAAGTGATTGAAGGTGATGTGACTTTTTTTTAATTTAACAATTTAACATTTATTTACTTTGTTATTTATAATCATAATTCTGTTTTTAGACGAATTAAATGAGCCGACATCTGCTTGGAATTATAATATGAATTTGCAATCTGTGATAGAACTTTGTAAAGACTCCTCTCTATTAGGTTTAAAGCTCTTGGATATGGCGAATAAATTACTCGGGCATTCCCATGGAGAAAAAAGAAACCGTAAATATTCAAAAAACTCTCTATATAATTAACGTTATTTTTAATCTCAATATACTTCATTTTTCGTTTCCAGTTGTTACGCTGAAAATCATTGTTGAACTTTTAATCCGTTCCCACGACTGTTTCACCGCAGCATGTAACATGGAGGGCATCGCCTCAGTCCTCAGAAAGTGTCAACAACTTGCAAACTCTCTTCAAAATTTGAAACACTGGAGTTTATTGGTCCGTCTAGTCACTGGCGTTGGTCGTTTTACAGAAATGAATTATATTTTTCAAATACTTGCAGAGAACGATCAGTTCGAATTTTTACTCGGCAGAGGGTTAGATAAAGTGAGTGATAACGTTAATTTGCAGTACCGTCGATATTTAAAATCTTTATGCGATTGTTAAAATTTTGTGAATAGGTTCCAGGATTAAGAATGGCTCTCTTGGACTTTCTCAAACGACATTGTCCCGAAAACAAAGATTTATTCAATATCGTAGCACTGCATTTCCGGCTTTATTACGAAATTGCCTTGATGTGGGAAAGCGAGGCGAAGGAAGTCATACATGATTTGGTGAACGATGCTAAAAAGGAGTGCGGCAGAACAGTGTACAATCCGAACGCGGAGATAAAATTCACGAGAAACGAACCTACCGAGAAAAGATTGCAATTAGCAATAGCGAATTTCACGCATGCCACTCAATATTTTTTGCAGGTAACATGTTATAAGCCTCAACCATACGTTTGCATACGCAAGATAATACAATTATCACACCAAACATTCAATTTTCCCACAGGACAATAAGTTGAATCTAGCGAACAGATGCTCGCACCAAGCGCAGCTGGTCGCCCTCCAGATCTCCCTGCTGAACTCCGCCACGCAATCCCAGCAATTCCCGTGTATCCTGAACCTCAGCAGCGAGGAGATTAACAAGGCGATCTGTCGCCATCTCAGTTTCTCTCAGGCGCTGATCCTCGCACGCGCCTACGACCATCACGTCGACTGGGCGAGCGCCATATACTCGCACTGTCTGCTCAGCGGCGAAGCCAAGTACCTCAAGGATTTCGTCACGTCGAAGCGTCTCACCGCCACCGTCGCCATCGACTGCGCCAAGAGGTACAAGCTTGAGAAAACCGTAAGCAGATCCATGACGGAGAACATGCAGACCCTCGTAGCCAGCCTCAAGGACAACGAGTGCAAATACGTACTGGCCAGTCAGCTGGGCTTCAGAAAAATCATCGAAGAGATGCTGGACGACGCGGCGATTGGGGCGTATCTCAAGGACACTGTATTCAGGAAGCGCTACGTCGTTTCGGAGTTTTACGGATGAAAGTGCAGCTTTTTCAATTTCGTATTTGATAGTGGGGTATATATAAGGTGGTCGAGATTCGCGCAATGCCACTTTTTTTTTAAAAGGATGGTACCTTTTATCGTAAGTATAGATTTAGTCAAATATTCTAAAGCGCCCAGCTCATACGTAATTTTACACACACGAGTATCAAGAATATTTTGATTTTTTTTTACGGTACGCGATACAGCTTGAACACAACGAAGACGTGGAGAAATAAAGCAAAGCTAAAAAATCAATTGTATAATCAGGTATTAATATTAATGCGCGACCGGGGAAAGTTTACGAGATTTTTCGACAAAAACTCGTTGTCGGGTCTGTAATGTAGATCAGTTCTGCATAAAAATGCGACAGGATGCACATCCGTTCCGGTCAGATAAGCGTATTGCGCGTAACAGCGAATCGATGAAAATGCGATCTCGCTCGAAAAAAATGTGATTTGATTTGAATTAATTTTGTAAATTTAAGAAATATATACTCAGGCAGTGTAATATTTACCGTCATTCCATGAATTATACAGAATTCGCAAAAATATATATTATATATTATGTGTAGATTTTTATACGCCGAAAAAAAAGAAACAGCAAACAAGTGAAAATGATTACAGTATTTTTCTTATATATTCGTTTACCATTGTATTTACTTTATAACGATTGTTATGTAATTGTAAAAAAAAAGCGAAAAAAAATATATATGCGAATCTATTTTTAAAACAAAACGTGATCGGTATGCCTACGTGTTATTCTTTTTTTCCTCGTTCCGCCTAACCCCGGCGTGTAATATCGATAATTCCATAATTAATTACAGAGTGCAGTGTACTTGATCCTTTCATTTTGCTTTACAAAGCCGAAGCTTTTGGGTCAAGGTCATGGCTATATAACGCTCACTTCTTCGCGACCCGGTATACACACAAGGTGCACACACGCGAAAAGAAAACGTGCGCCTTTCATACACGGCCACACGCACGTTATATTATTATGTCCATCTTCCGGTCTCTTTTACATGTAAAGACTCCCGTTTTGTGCAAGTCAGACCTCGCACGACGCGCTCGAAAACATATGACATTGAAGAAACTAGTCAAAAAGAAAGAAAAATATTTATTATTTACTTCAAACTAGTTATCTCAAAGCGCGCTTCGCGCGCCGTAATTTGTTTTTGTAACCCGCTAACCAAATCACGAATAAATTGATATCATAATATCCGTCATTTTTTTAAGATAGGAGATTTTCAGCTATCAACGTGTACCTAAACAATATTAACACTCGAAGCGCGCTCTTTTCGTTCATTACCATTCACGCGGCGATCGAAATCGCGTTGTCTCACTTGTCCGCCATATGAATAAATTTACAATTTTGTTACCTTTTTCGTGTTCCAAAAGGGTCAAAAATTTTTTTTAGGAGCACACTTGTCGGACACGTTTTTTTGGCTCATTAATATTATGTAAAAAAAAACCTTGAATAATCTAACACCAGGGGGTGACATCCATTTTTGCTGCATTTCATTTTTCTTATGGAAATTTAACATGGGAAAAATGGACGAAAAGTAGTCAGCG